>CBVK0100154574.1:0-27574 GCA_900067695.1 Picea abies
TCCGGTCTGCTGAGGAGCGGGAGAGAACAAGAGAAAGGATCTCTGAGATTTTGTAGTAAACATGACCTGAGAAGAAGGTCACAATATTGATTATGTGGGAGCATCTGATAAACCTCACAGAGGCTTTGACAGGGAAAGGATCTCTGAGAAATTGAAAATGTTCCCTAGTGATATCATGGATTGGCATGAGGGTGGCTAGAGTGTTAATAATGAATGCCTCTGAGCCTACAGTAGGGTGGAAAGGTGAACACCCACAGTCAGTTGGTCGGTGATCTACTATAATATATAAGTATTTCGTATACCCTTTGTGATAGAATTGAAATGAGTGGTTGGAATTCTATGTATATGACTAAAATTTGTATTGCATGATTAATATTAGTAATTATTATTGTTCTTTTGTGAACCCCTGCATTTATATAATTTATGTTTTCCTCTACTTAGAGGCAAGAGAAATATTAGACTTGGTTCTTCAAATGAAATTAGGAATAATACTATTCTTTCTTTGCTGGTTGGAAAACCCTTAAGGGAATTTTCCAAATGATTGATTTTGTAATGTAGGAGTCGGGGACGACTTCGTTGGAATGCTTCAGTCCCACCAAATCCTTGAAAATAACTTTCCCCGTGTTAGAACTTAAGTTCTATTAATGGAAGGTGATTCCTTCAAACCCATCATCCAAGACACCATGGGCTCATGCCCATGTCCTTAACCAAATCTTGGCTAAGAGTTAAGAGTGTAGCCTCTAGAGCTTGACAAAGTTCTATAGGACAGGATCCATGGAACCCTTCACTACACTAAAAAGGGAGATAATTTATCCAAGACTTTAGGAGTCCGAAGCTCCGAGGTGAATGAACATTTCAAAAAAAACTAAAGGCAACATGCTTGTACAATTAACAGAGGGGTTGACCGATATCTTGGGGTTTCCTTAACTGTGACCATGGGATCTGTCCCATCGTTAAAACCTGATCAAATTCTTAGTCAAAAAATAACACGAGCCGTAGATCTGAGGATACTTCAGGATCTCCCCTAATCGTTGGATATATGTTGAGGTCAGTCCAACATTTACCAGTATGGGATAAAAGGAGTGTTAAACTGGTGGAACCCCCGAACGTCGAAGTCATAAAGAGATGAGGACCATTGATCTAAATAATCTTCGGGACCTCTCTTGACTATTTTATTTAGACCATGGTAAGTTCAATGTTGACCACGCTAGGAGTAAAAAGGGAATTTATATAGCCAAACCCTCGAATGTCGAATTCACGAAGATTGTTGGTTGTGGAGTATGATTATCTTCTTGATTCAGAGGTCTTTGTTTTCAGACATGTTTATACCCCATGAAGACTTTACACCCTGAAATAATGTACATTCCTTCATGCAGGGGAGTGCAGAGGGGGGTTACCCCCTCTGCGGGACAGTGTTCCCCAATGGGGGTTCGGGGGAAAATCCCTCAAAGGAAAAATGGACTTGTAAATGTATATTGTAATTTCATTGTAAATCTGGACCATTCATTATAAGGTCACAGATCTAACGATAAAGATTATGTTAGGGTTTTTTTCCCTAAAAGGCAACCCTCTTTAATGAGGGAAATGTATTGCGGCTATGGTGGATGGCGAATATTGTATTCTGAGATAGGAGACTATGAGAGAAAGAAGAGGAAGTACAATGGGTTTGTTGTAGGTTGTATCCCTTCATATGTTGGATAATAATAAAGGAAGGACCTGGCAATTTCTCTAGTGGACGCTGTTGAAGGAAAATATCCCTGCAGACAGGTAGATCTCCTCTTGAGAGATAGACTCTTAACTCTTAAGACAGAAGACACTTAACGTGGACACTAACTTCCTTTCAGATCTATACAAACTAATGCATGAGGAGGAAGGATAAAAGAAGTACCTTTTATCGACGTTTGTCCCTGCACGCTCCGAGTTGAGCTCCAATCTTTCACTCCTCGATGAGCCCTGTAGACAAACAACAGTACAACCACTTCCTACTCTATTGATATTAGCTTGAAATAGATCTATCTATCATAGACAAGTTCATGTGAGATTAAACACAAACTAGAAAGAAACAGGCCAAGCGTGTCATATTAATGAGAACAATGACAGAAGTAGCTTACAACCATAGATGTGAATGTGACAGCTTCGTCAAGTCCCCTTTGTCTAACCCTTGCTCAAAAGATCCACGATCCAGATGACAGCAAATTTACTGATTACTTTCCTCCAATTCACTGTGTGTTTCCTATGAGATCATAGGTTTCATGCTTCCAATTCTTCCTCTCTTTTCACCATGATAGAGCTTGTTTATATAGGTTTAGGGAGGATTAACCTCTTGAGGTATATTTAGGGTAAGTTGAGGATTTCCCTCCTAAGATCATGACTGAACTAGGAATTTGAATGCAACTGCCTTCCACGATTGAAAGATATTCCCCTTATTCTCCTCAACAGATCAACTTCTGCCCAGATTAGACAGCACTCCCTCAAAAGGGGCATCAGGGCACTATAGCGCTCCCTAGTAGGCTTTAGGGGAGTGCTAGCACTCTAAATATCTATAGCGCTCCTTCAGAGGGGTAGTTTGGTGTTATAACACTCCCTAGCACCTTATAAGGGAGCGCCAGCGCTCCTAAGGGTGATGTAGGGGAGCGCTCTCTTCTAAAACCTTAGTTTGAAAGCTCCTTTCAGGTGGAAAGAGATATTTGACTTCAGTTAACCATCCCTCTTCCTTCAAATCAAGTGTTTGAGGCATTTTAGGTGTATCCTTGGTGTCGTCATCATGGTAGTATGCTTTGCTTGACACTTGCAACACTTATGAGCAACATGCGACACTTGTGAGCAACATGCGACACTTGCCAAAGAGAGTAATGTTGATGTGTAATAGATTGCCCCCCAAAGTATGGAGTTAGAAGATGAGAACTGATAACTGAAATGCTTTGTAGACTTTCAAGAAAGGGTATAGATGCAGAGAACCTGACAAAAGCTGCACACAAACATCCAACAAATATCATGACATGTTTCAAACCCAAGGTAGGCATACCTATGCTTGGGTGATCAAGACTTGCAAGATATGGCCACCATAAAATACATTGCGAATCCATAATTGTATTGATAAAAAGGTATAGCCACCAAGGATACAGTGTGGATCTATACTCTGATGACCTGAACTGATCGTAGCCATGAAGAATACACAGTGGATCTACGAGATGACAAGACATAGCCATGACCAATACAAAGTGGATCTATGTAACAACATATGTGTCATTGTTCAAGAGAAACTCCTTCACAACCTGGGAAAAGTACATATCAGAGTGATCACTCAACCCAGGGTCTTCTTACCGATCCTGATGTAGTATGAATCTAACCATGTGAATAGATGTCCTGATGTCGAACATGGCAGAAACCACTTGATTACAGGTCAATGATGTAAACCGTTAACATGTGCGAGGGAGATCACCATTAATGTCAATGATTCCAAAGGTACTCTAGTACATTCCAACGAATGTGAATGGATGAGCTGGAGTCAAACATCCATGGAATCATCTGATCAGAGGTCAATGGTGTAAACCTACTGTCGGACATGAGGAAGCCTGCCATTGGGGCATGCAGGTCCCAAAGTACTAACTGGTTTCTAAGCCTAGTTCCTGGATAATGCGTTGAAGTCGACAGGAATAGGCTCGTCGAAGGAGGCCCTTGATGTATCCCCCATCAATGACATGAAACAGACATAGAGATGTAATTGGCAGATCAAATGAACATGGACTAACATGGGTATCGAGACAAGATATTTGTGATGGTTGACTCTCGAGGCGGATACTTCCCTTGAACACTGAGGCACGACAGCAGGAACATGATATGGACCAAAACTTTATGATGCAGTGGATGCTGTGACTTACGTCAGGCGACCCAAAGGAGTGAAAGAAACTCAAAGGATTGGCTCAGTGCAGAGGTTCAGTGGATTAAAATGCATGCAAAAGACAAAGTGTCGTGTTCAAGGGCGACTCTAAGAATTACTTAGCAATGTTCTCAAGAGACTGCTTGGCTTGCTTCTTTCAAATTTTCCCCCATCCAGATAGACGAGTACCTCTTTTTAATTTAATGAACTCGAGGAGGGTAACACATGCTCGATATAACTCACCTTCAGTAAGTTCCTCTTACTTTGTTTAACAAACTGGAAGAAGTAAGGGTTCGATCCCATATGGGCCTGTCAATGTTTTTTTTAGCGAGTCCAAAGATAGAAAACTCGAAGGTTTTTCATGATTATAGAGTCTGGAAAAACATTTAAAAGAGAACTCTCTCAGTTCCTTTTTCATACAGTTAGTCTCACGAGGCCAAAAAAGAGATAAACTACCACTCAAAAGACGCCCTTTCGAACCTTTTAACGAGTGTGAAAGGAAGCAAGATCACTCAACGATCTTTTCACATTTAGAGAGTATGAAAAGAGTTTAAAGATGACTCTAGGGGGTTCCTTTTTCGTGTGTCCATACGGGTCTGAAAAAGAGATAAAAGTCTACCTGGTGCGTTCTTATATTCTCGAGCTTGAGAACGAACTAAGACTATGCTCGTGGATGTGACAAGGTAAATAATCGATCAGAACTGCTTTGAAACCTGTAGTGGGCAACACTGCATTCCATAGGTTTAGTGAAGCCATTATATTGTCAAATAAACCCACAAATAACTATACCTTATAAAAAATAGAAATTTATAAATAGTAATACAATAAAAATTTCATTTACCATTTCATTTTGCATAAGGATTTGTAGCAGTGGAGATTCTCACTTTGGAGGTGGATCTTGTTTTGCTTGATACTGGAGCTATGGTTGACCGTTTCTCTCATTGTTTGGACCAGGTAGATCTTCATCTCCCCTTCTTTCAATTACATGGTTCCATATTTGTTTCCATAGCAATATTTAAATTAAAAAACAGAGCCCTAGGTTGCTCCAAAAAAGATCAAATCGGCCTCTAATGAAAACGATGGGTAAAAGACATTCTTTTGCAAAAACAAATTTAGAGGGTGATAGCATAGGTGCCAACGCCTTGATACTTAAGCAGATGGGTTGTTTTTGTTAAAGAATCCATAAGAAACTCAAAAAACATGCGCATGCATCCATTATGAAAATCATTTTAATTAAAAATGTTTTATTGTTGTGTGATGATTATTGAATGGTAAAGAGAGGGCGTGATGATTATTGAGTGATAAAAAGAGGGTGTGGTCTCTTTTGAATGGTATGGGAAATAGATTTAAAGTTTTTAAATTGCTTAAGAAATTGCCGAACAATTTGAATAATGAAATTCTTTGTTTTTTTTGTTTGTTGGTGATTTCGACAATGACCATGATCGAGTGGAAGGAACGGGAGCATGAGCTCGATGATTTGGCCGCTTTGCAGAGTCCTCATACGCGAGCCGCATTGAGATATTGTGGCCTTCTAAAATTCTTCAAGTTGCAGAAGATGAAGAAGGAAATCCTTTTGCTTGAGTACATAATTGGCTTGTGGGATGTTGCAGAGAAAGGATTTCGGATCGGAACACAGCTTCTAACCATTGAGTTGGAAGACATATATTTTTTGACTGGCCTCTAGAAA
This sequence comes from Picea abies, assembly GCA_900067695.1. Classification (NCBI taxonomy): domain Eukaryota; kingdom Viridiplantae; phylum Streptophyta; class Pinopsida; order Pinales; family Pinaceae; genus Picea; species Picea abies. Next base: position 5,568 of record CBVK0100154574.1, read on the forward strand.
AGAGGTGTTCCTATGGATTTTTCTGGGCAGAGGGCGCTTCCTCAGCAAGTGGGTGTGTATCTGGCACATCATTGTGTCCCAGGAGCAAGACTGGTGGGGGGTAGAATCCCCATCAAGGATATCAGAGAGTTACCCCTTCGGTCCATTTTGTTTGCCATCACAAGTGTGATAGGAAGCACTAGTTCACATCTGGCATCGAGATCACATGTAGCTTATGGCGTACAGTGTTTGGAGCCAACACTGTTCAACTAGAGCGCAGGGTCCCTTCAGAATGTGAAGGAACAGGTTTCGCGGTGTAGGATGGGGCAGAAACAGTTCGGATATGGTTTGTTCTTGGTCTCATTCTTCTTAGAGTGCATCCCTCAGATGCAGCCTCAGATTTCATTAGCAGTGCAACAGGTGGAAGAACCATGGATGGAACGGTGGACTAGTCTATCTCCGAGACTAGTGGCAGAGTCAGAGTTTCGTTTCACCAGTGACTTCTTCGCCTTGCTGAGACACCAGTATCTTTGGATAGAGGACTTCCCATATGCCAATGTGGAATTCTGTGGGAGCATGGATTTGATTCTACCAGTGGGGGAAGATTGGGATGCGTCAGGTGAGAGACTAAGCAACACCTTGTCTAGTTTTTGTTTTAAGTTTTTTAATGTATATATTTTTTTTTTGGGTATGTGGAAGAGTTTTTAAATGGATGTATTGTTTTTAAAATGTAGACAAGGGAGCAGTGCGCTCAGCTGATGTACTAGTACTGGGACGTCACAGGGGTGCTCCGGTTGCAGTGGATCTGAGGGCACCAGTGATAGGTCTTCGGGAGGTTGAAAGAAACCTTCAAGGCCTCACGATGGGCATTCCTCCTCTGCGGAGGAGAGAAGTGCCTTTACATATACAAAGACACATTGTGGGGGTGCCAGAGAATGTTAATTCTCTGTTGAGATGCGTAGTGCGTGCAGTGATATGTTACTCTGAGCACAATGCAGTGTAGAGAGATTAGAGTCTCTCTAGTGATTATATATTTTGTATGACTTGTCAGACGATGTTGTATGGGTGTAAAGACCCAAAATTTTGCTCTTCCAAATACTTTTTGATGTAATCAAAACATTTTCCTTCATGCTATGTATATATATACAGTTCCGAGTTTTTACAGTGCCAAATGATTTGTACATGATGATGCCCTTAATGTGATGTGTTTTAATTTACATGTGATGTACAATTTGTTTTCCTTCATGAAACCTTATCTATGGGCGAGATACCGATCCATGATGTAATTAAGTAACGAATCTGAAACATTGTTGAGTTCTCTTGGAATGTGTCTGTATTCGATGTAATCAAACATTCGTTCAAGGCGGCGAACTTGTAGGTGGAGACGTAGCAGGATAGGATTACGAATGGCGTAGATTCAATTGAGTTGATAGACCACGAGTTGTGAGTCTAGGTTAACAATGATATGAGAGATACCTAGGGAGGAGGCTTGGGTCAAAAGTCCAATGACAGTGTGATATTATGCCATGTTATTAGTCGTTGGTCCTAAGCAAATACCTCCTGAACTCACCACCTTGTCAAATTGGTAAATGACCCATGTTGTTGAAGCAATGTTCTGGGTGTGTCGACTAGCGCCATCTGCAAACCTGACAAAGCTAGGAAAGGAAGACATCATCTGTGCATGAAAACACAAGGCACAGTATGAGTGGCAAAGGTAAAGACTCGAGCACGCAAAAGAAATAGTCACACCAAACTAAAATACAATAATGTACAAAGTACACATGCTAGGTGATCTAGGCATAGTACTTTTTAAGGTAAAGCCCATTCTGGGGCTCTCCTAGGGAAATTCCATCATAATCGACTAACTCGTAGGCGCCTCTGTGCAGGACACGTTTCACAATGTAAGGGCCATGCCACAAAGGTTCTAACTTACCTATCCCTAGTTTTTCGTGAGCTTGGTCATAGACGAGGACTAAGTCTCCTTTTGCAAAAGTCTGAGGATGGATGGATTTGTCGTATTAATTTTTTATCCATTTCTGATGTGCCTCGTTAACGAGAGCGGCATCACGATGTGTTTCATCCAGTTTGGTCAGATATAAGAAACATTATTCTTCGGCAGAAGTATGGGGTAGGAGTTCTACTTTAAGTTTCAGAGATGGAATCGCACACTCGATTGGTAAAATGGCTTCGATGCCATACACTGACTGGAAAGGAGTGAACCCAATTGTGGTTTTCACGGAAGTACGGTAAGCCCAGAGAGTGGAGAAAAGTTTTAGATGCCAGGATGTCTTATTTTCTCCTACCATGCGTTGAATCATGGTTTTGAGGACCTTGTTGATGGCTTCAGCTTGCCTGTTGACCTGAGGATAGTATGGGGATGAGTTTTCATGGCGAAAACCCAACTTGACATGCAATTAACTCATAATCTAGTTCTTAAAGTGTGCACCGTGATCAGTGACAATGGCACATGGTACACCAAAATGAGTTATGATGTGGCTAAAAATAAACAGAGTTGTGGTACAACCATCATTCAGAAAAGTAGGCATAGCCTCAGCCCATTTGGTAAAGTAGTCGACGGCGACGATTATATAACTGTGCCCCCCGACTGAGGTAGGCTTACATTGCATAAAATCGATACCCCACTTGGAAAAGGGGCCGATGGCGATAATGGGGTGCAGCGTAGTAGGGTGGGTGCGTGCCATGTTGTTAAAAACTTGGCAGGGTGGGAATTTTTTGACTGCCTCAATACAATCTTTGAAAATCGAGGGCCAAAAATAGCCGGCACATAGAATTTTTTGGGTTGTGGCCATCCCAGAAAGGTGACCACCACACGCTCCAAGGTGACAGTCATTCAGAACACATTTAGCCTCTACATGAATCAGACATCGTCGAAGGATAGTGTCAATACCACAGCGATACAAGGTGTCACTGATGATAAGATAACAACGAGAATGGTGGCGAATACACCGACGTTCTTCATGGGAAGTGTTAGGCTGGAAACGTTGGGTTTGGAGGTAAAGGAGGATGTCTCCATACCAAGGATCAGAGGTGTTGATGAGGAAAAAAGTTTCGTCAGGGAGAGAATCTCTAGGTTCGATATCTTCATCAGCATGGGGGAGATCGCAGATGAGTTCCGCAAACACCAGGGACTTTTTGGCTTTGGATTTCACAAATTCAAGATCGAATTCCTGAAGGATGACGATCCATTTAGAGTATTTTCCCCCGAGCACTCTATGTGTCAAGACGTGGTACATGGGTTTTGAGTCTGCAATCACAGTGGTGGTGCGTAGTAGGATGTAATGGCGAAATCGTTGGACAGCGATGACGGCTTCCAGAGCCATTTTTTCTACATGTGAATATCGGAGATCAGGTCCAAATAGGTTCTTGCTCAAATAATATATCACATGTTCCTCACCGTTGGGGTCCTCTTGAACTAACACCATCGCAATACTGGAAGTGGAGGCAGCTAAGTAAAGGATGTAGTCATGTGTATACTTTAGGGGGTGCAACAAAGGTGCATGGGTCAAGGCATGCTTGAGAGAATCAAACGATCATTGAGTGATGTCATCCCAGATGAAAGGGGTGTTTTTCTGCAGCAATCGCATGAATCCTTTAGTGATCTCAGTGTAGTTACAAATGAAACAGCGAAGGAAGTTTGATTTTCCTTGCAAACTTTAGAGTTGGGTCAAACTAGTAGGTGGGGGTAAGGCTAGAATAGCCTTAATCTTTAAGGGATCCACCTGAATCCCATATTTGGAGACAACAAAACCAAGGTGTCGATCAGATTCAATGGCAAAAATACACGTATGTGGGTTCAAGCGGATACAGTAAAACCGACATCGAAGAAAAATAGCCCGTAAGTGATCAACGTGATCTGATTGATTTGATGAGTGGGCAGGTAAGTCATCGAGGTAAGGTTCTACAATATGCTTGATATCATGGAAAGCGTACGACATGGCCCGTTGGAAAGTAGCACCATCATTTTTGAGACCAAAAGGTATCTTTCGATAGGTGAAATTTCCCCATGGGTAGATAAAGGTTGTCTTATGTTGATCAGTAGGTAAGATTTCAATTTGGTTATACCCAGAAAAACCATCCATAAAGGAGAAGATTACACTTCCAGTGCAATTATCAATAATCTGGTTGATGAAGGGCATAGGGTAGTTGTCTTTTGGACAAGCCTTATTGAGGTCCCGATAGTCAACACAGACACGGATGGTCCCTTGTTTTTTGGCAACCGTAACAAGGTTGGAGACCCATTCTGTCAAAGGGACAGGATAGATGAAGCCAGATTTTAAAAGTTTCTCAGCTTTTGCCTTTATAGCCGCGATTTTCTTGGGATGAACCAGGCAGAGTTTATGTCGAATAGGTTTCGCACCTGGGTAAGTCTTGATTTCATGCACGACGATTGAGGGGTCGATTCCTGGCATTTCTTCATAGCTCCAAGCGAAGACATCATGGAACTCTTTAAACAGAGCAGTGTAAGATACCACTTCTTCGGGTGTGCAATTAGCACCAAGGTTAATGTTTTCCACAACGCCTTCTTTGATCGAAATATCAATAACGATCGTAGTAGAGATATTACCCATATTCCCCTCAGAAAGAGTATTTTATGTGAGGATGGGAGATTGCGGAGAATCAGTAACATCAGGAGGGAAGACAGAGTGTATGTCTTTGTGAATTTCTTCCAGAGGAAAAAGAAAAGAGGTTCGATGATGGTTATCATCCCAAGGTACATCATCAATACTAAGCATTTCCATTATAGATTCGTCGGAAGGAAAAATTTTGGAAATGTAATCGATTTCAGACGATAGGGAATCCAACCATGACGGCATCGAGTAGGCATCAGGTGCCAATAAATGGGGATTGTCCAGGGAGGGAGAGGCAGATTGAATAGCTACATATGCGGCCTTGGCTGGGCTAAGTGGCATGGTGTCACCTAGCACATCGAATTCCATAGGACTAGGTACAATCCAAGGGTTAGATGATTCTAAAGATTGATACGGCATAGTCGAAATCATATTGACGGTGGCAATATAATGTGTGGCGGGTGGAAGTGGTGTAGGGAAACTACCCATGAGGCTAGAATCTTTCAACAAGCCAACACCAACACTTTCATACGTAACTGGGTGGTCTCCCAAAAAAGGAATTTTGTTGGTGACAGGGGCATGAGCATCGGGTGTACAGAAATCTAGTTGATCGATAGTGACAATTTTGCCTTGATGGGGGAATTGTACACATCAAAACACTGACGAGGCGACGGCAGTCATAGCGTAGAACCAACTTCTTCCACGTAGTAGGTTGTAATCGAGGGGGGCATTGACCACCTCGACATCAACAGTAACAGTTTTGTCACCCAAATGAATAGCTAAGGATTGTAAAAGTCCATGAGGATGAAAACCTCGCCCATCGAAAGCGCGTAAAATCTTAGGGGATTGATTAAGGGCAGGTGATTTTAAGCCTTTCCAGCAAGCTGGAGACATGACACAAGTAGAGGCTCCCTCATCCAAGATAGTTCGATGGATTTGTTGATTGTGAACAACAACATCGATCTGAAAAGCTAGTTGGTGGGAGAGTCGAGGCTGATGATCATCCAGATTAAATGTGAGGCTATTAGATGACTCGGGATTGAAAACATTGATGGTAGCTAAGAGCGTTCTACATTGACTGGGATAGTGTTGTATAACTTCCAGAGCAGACCTAGCACACGGTGCTTGAGCCAAATATTCAACGATGTTGTAGTTTTGGGCAGCCCACGAACTAGGATTAAAGGTAGATTTCCTGATAGTGCTCTTGGGAGGGTGTAAGATGGAGTCAAACGAAGGTTTCTTGATCTGGAGCGGTTCGGACAGAGGGCTAGCAGACGGAGGACTAACGAAAGATGGTAATGGGTCTGATAAGGAACCGTTAGTAGTCTTCAGCTTATCAGGTTTAATCGGTGTGTCATATGTCATAGTGCAAGTGGTCAGATTAATCCCGTTAAACATGTAAATGTGGGCACTTGGCCTCATCATGGGATTGGTTGGAACTGCCCCCGGGAATAGGGGTTTGAGCAACCAACGATTGTTGTTGTGGAAAAGGCTAGGTAAGCACAGCGGGTTGTGAATTTCCCTTAAAGATCTTTGCCACTTCATCGCAATGTGGACAATCTCGGGTGTAGTGATCATCACCACAAATGAGACATGGGAATTTCGGTTTTCGTTGTGGTTGTTTTCCGACAGCAGGGGTTTGAGGTTGATTTTTTGGTTGTTCATTGTTGTTGTTCTTCTTGGGTTTATTTCTTGCTTTCTTCTTACCCCCAAATTGTTGTGAAGGGGTCAATTGGACCACATTCACCTCAAAGACCTGAGTTTGAGGGGAGGTAGAAGAGGGTGCAATCAAACTGGGAGCAGATGTCGAAACAGACCGCTGGGTTGTTCCAGTCGATTGGGAAGTAGATTGGGTTTTGATGGAGCCAATAACTCCATCCGCGTGCGAGGTAGACGGTGGCTTGGATGGATCATTAGTGGCACGGGTAGCATTCGGTATCAACTCGTACAGAGTACCAGACTGTGAATAAACCAAGTCTAAGTACTGAGCTTGAGCAATGGCTTCTTCCTCGGTGATTACACCACCCATAGCAACATCACAAGCAATCTGGGGTAACAATGATTTAGTGAACCATTCCGCTAATAATTGGTCAGGAATGACCACCTTGATTAGCCTTCGTCGTCATCTCCATTCATGAATATGATCAAAGATATGTATGGAGGTTGTCTGATGAAGGGAGGTCAATAATTCGGTACCCGTCTTGTATCGAATGGGTAGTTGGAAGTGTGTGAGGAATGACATGGCAAGAGAGTTAAAATCGTGAAAAGAAGCACGTGGTAGTTCAATATACCACTTTGCTGCAGAACCCGTAAGCGTTCATTGGAAAAGACGCAAATGTATAGAATCGTCCATGAGGGAGTTGGATGAACACCACAAATGGAAAGTCATCACGTGGTTGTTTGGGTCTTCTTCAGACTTTCCGTAGAATTTTGGAATATCAAAAGGAAGTTTAGTTGGAATAGCTGGCCAAACCAGAGAATGAAAAATAGGATCATTCGTTAACCGAGACAATTCTGGAAGGTCCAGAGTCACTAGAAAAGGTAGTTGTCGGTTAACCTGCGGGTAATACTGGTGTGGCATAGGAACACCAGTAGGACCATACACTGGATTAGACAGATAATTGTAACTAGTGGGCCCTCTTGTATAAGGTTTGTGTTGACCAAGGTACACAGGATTTGAGGTGTTTTGAGAAACATGTGCGAGCGGAGGATAACCGGATGGGTTTTGAGGATTATAAGCCGGATTTGGCGTTTGTCCATAAGGAGGATATAGATGGGTCCCTTGAGGGGGAAGAGATTGTTGTGGAGCTTGAGGGTTGTGTCCCCCCGAGAACTGTGGGTTTCCTGGAAAAGGGATGTTCCACGAATTGGGTGTGGCAGACACATTTTGTCCATATGGTTGATGGTAGGCTCCGGATTGAGGCTGCCCCCCAGCATGAGGGTGCCCTCCAAATGGAAGTTTTCCTCCGGTGGGAGGATGCCCCCTAGCTTGAGGGATAGTTCTCGAAATTTGGGAGCCAGACGTAGATGACTGACCAGTGCTGCTTAATGGATTAAAGCTACCAAGACCAGTTCCTCCGAGTTGTTGTATAGGTATAGAACTTCCAAGCATGACTTGGGTAGTAGTGACAGTGGAAGAATTCAGTGCTCTATACCCAAAAGGGAGTGATGATGAAGGTCTAGGTGTTATTGGTGTGCCAATTGCAGCTTGGCTAACCACCGCATTACTGGCAGGAATAGTCGGAACGTGAGGGACCATTGTAGAATGGGCTGTCTGGAGAGAAAAAGTAGACCTTGGGCCAATGGACGATGTGTTTGGAGCAATGGACGATGTGGCTGAAAAAACGATAGTACCGATAAAATGGTTTAAAGGCACATTGTAGGTGATAGGCATGTCGGCACCTATTCCTATTCCATAAATATCCCACACCATGCGCGGTGGACTTCGAACAATGTCTGTGGTCCAAAAGGGGTCATCGACTAAAGGGTTTGAATGAGGCCCAGTCGAAATGTCAAAAGGATTGACGAAGACAAATTCACCGACTGAATTCAGTTGGAGAACATGTCGCTCATATCCCTCCGGAATGTGGAAAGCCTCCGGAGACTCTGAAACAATTTGAAAATTCTCTAAAGAGGTGGGAACTTCTTCTAGGGAGGTTATAGTGTCATGAACCTCACTCTATTGAGGAGATTCCTCCATAGAATGAGGGGGTAAAGGGGTATTCTCTTCCATATTTTCTGGAGGAAGTCCCTGTAGCCTCTGTGAACTGTGTGGAGGGTCGATGTTGGTAAAAAAGAGTCGATGGAAAAAATCTATGGCCAACTACCGAAAAGAAGCAACATACGCTAATAGAATCTAGGAAACACAACCAAGCAAATAGGAGCTTCTCTCGATGGTCGTACTAGTTGGTGATGAAATCCAACGTTGCGTGATCAAGTCAAGAAGGGGCGGGGATATGGTGGAACAGTTACAATGGCGACCTGCTTAACGTACTTATGCCTTGGTGCAAGATTCCACGCAATAATTGTGGATTTACCCTCCAAGGAGCCCGAGTGAGTTTGACCAATGTCTGCTCCAGGTATAGTGAGACTTCCCTTCACTGTCACCTTGTGTAAGACCCTAAAGATTATGGCCACTAAGGTTACCAATTCGCAGTCAGCCCCTGGGCGGGTACAGTCGACAGTCCAGTCCAAACATACGGGTAGGGTATCTAGCCCAAAATCAACTTGAAAGGCTTCCACTCAACATTGTGGGTATACCTTTAAGCGATCCCCATAATACGATTTGACCACTACAATCAGTCAAACCACAGAGGGATAATCTCTGTAGCTTTCCCGAATGTGACCTCGTGCGTAACCCCTGTGTGAGAGGGGGATCCCAGGCAAACTTATACAACAATTGGATTTGACTCTCCCTAGCTCAGGATGCTAATGTTTGTTTTGGAAACTTTGGAGAGTTATGCTCATAGCCTAATCCAAAGTACTAATCCTAGTCTACTATTGGTGGAGAATCCTAGAAAAGAAAATGTTCTAGATAGTTTTTAATTAGCGTTCATTTTATAGTTGTTCTTTAGTCAAAAGGGGTGCATGGAAGTGAAACGGATGGAATGATGACTCAATCCCCAAAAAATGCATCAAAGATGATAAGAAGTCATTTCTTTTCGATGAATATCTATTTAAGGGAGAGAGAGAGAGTTCTTTTCACTAACAAGCACTAATAAGGAATGTCCTCAAAAAAAAAAAAAAAATTCAACCAAATCCGATGTGGTGCTAAAAAAATTTTAAAATGTCTTATAATATGCAAAATCAATCATGAAGATGTCTCTTTATTGTTTGTGTGCGAATAATGATTGATTCAAAACAACACTTCTCCTGCTAATTAACCTTTTGGATCAAGGAAACTCAGAGAAGTCTAAGCAGGTTGCATACAAACAATACACCCTCTTGTTGTGATCAAAAAACAAGAAGCAAAAGAAAAGAAAAGAAAGAAAGCCAAGAATTTCACACAAAAAGAGATGTTGAAAAACAATGACCCCAACAAAAACCAAATGAATAGATCCGTAGACTTATGATGTCCTTCACCAAAGTTTCTCGCTCAGTCAAAAAGGAGGGAACAAAAATGCATTGGTTTCAAACTCCCAATCAGTAGAAAAACTCAAAAATAATGAAGAAGGCTACAAAATCTAAACAACAAGGTGTTTGTTCCTCAGAAAGAAGGATGTCAAAGTTGAATGGGAAGAAGCATTGACTCACAGAGAGGCTTAGCAAGTGAAACACAGAGACTAGACCCTGAAAAAAAAATTCTGGAAAGGTTTTCTACCAAAAAAGGGTTGGCGCTTTGGTATAAAGGGAAACAAGCATTATAGCACTCTGTCTAACATACCCAGGGAGCACCGGTGATCTGTTAACATGGGCACATGGGCGCCAGGCTTGAAAAGTTCATGAAAATGTCAAAAAATCCAAAATTTCAGTCGGATTTTGGCAATCAAGTTGAGTGTGATGGGGTAAGGAGTCAATCAGCTCATGAAATCAAGCAAAAAGGGGTGAACCAGGTGTGAAAATAATCAAAGGGTAAGATAAGGTCTATGAGGAGAAATCAAAACCAACAAGTTTCGATTCAAGAGTCCCCAGTGGAGTCGCCAGTTTCTGTTGAAGGAAAATCTCCTTGCGGACAGGTAGATCTCCTCTTGAGAGCTAGACTCTTAACTCTTAAGACAGAAGACGCTTAACGTGGATGCTAACTTCCTTTCAGATCTATACAAACTAATGCATGAGGATGAATGAGAAAAGAAGTACCTTTTATTGACGTTTGTCCCTGCACGCTCCGAGTTGAGCTCCAATATTTCACTCCTCAATGAGCCCTGTAGACAAACAACAGTACAACCACTTCCTACTCTATTCATATTAGCTTGAAATAGATCTATTTATCATAGACAAGTTCATGTGAGATTAAACACAAACTAGAAAGAAACAGGCCAAGCGTGTCATATTAATGAGAACAATGACAGAAGTATCTTACAACCGTAGATGTGAATGCGACAGCTTCATCAAGTCCCCTTTGTCTAACCCTTTCTCAAAATATCCACGATCTGGACGGCAGCAACTTTACTGATTACTTTCCTCCAGTTCACTGTGTGTTTCCTATGAGATCATAGGTTTCATGCTTCCAATTCTTCCTCTCTTTTCACCATGATAGAGACTGTTTATATAGGTTTTGGGAGGCTTAACCTCTTGAGGTATCTTTAGGGTAAGTTGAGGATTTCCCTCCTTGAACCAAGGATCTTCTCCTAAGATCATGACTGAACTAGGAATTCGAATGCAACTGCCTTCCAAGATTGAAAGATCTTCCCCTTATTCTCCTCAACAGATCAACTGTTTCCCAGACTAGACAGCGCTCCCTCAAAAGGGGCATCAGGGCGCTATAGCGCTCCCTAGTAGGATTTAGGGGAGTGCCAGCACTCTAAATATCTATAGCAGTCCTTCAGAGGGGCAGTTTAGAGTTATAACGCTCCCTAGCACCTTATAGGGGAGCACCAGCACTCCTAAGGGTGATGTAGGGGAGCGCTCTCTTCTAAAACCTTAGTTTGAAAGCTCCTTTCAGGTGGCAAGAGATATTTGACTTCAGTTAACCATCCCTCTTCCTTCAAATCAAGTGTTTGAGGAATTTTAAGTGTCTCCTTGGTGTCATCATCATGGCAGTATGCTTTGCTTGACACTTGCGACACTTATGAGAAACATGCGACACTTGCCAAAGCAAGTAAAGTTGATGTGTGACAGATGTAGCCCACACTGGGTGAACCATGTAAATATGTGTCTCTCTCTTGTATAGTGTATCTTTTGTTTTTTGTTTCTGCATTTGTTTTATTTTCTTGCTCTGCGGGCCTATTTTTCTAACACTGTTGTCGGGACCTGAAGTTGTGATTGCTGGGAACTGAGGAAGAAGAAGATTTGTGCAAAGATCTGACCTGAAATTGTGAAAGCTATGTGTGTAGTACTCTACTTAGTTTGACAAGATCTGTGGTAAGGAAAAGAAGTCTAATCTAAAAAAAAGATGTAAGATTTGAAAGATTTGTGCTCTGAGAAAGGTAAAAGTGAGAATTTTTTATTAAAAGAGGTAAGATCTGAAAGCTTTGTGCTTTGATAAAGGTAAGAATATTGAAAAGTTCCAGATCTGAAAGCTTTGTGCTCTGTAGAAGTAAGATAAGTGGAAAGTTTTGTTTCAACAGTATGGATCTAGGTATGTTTGATAGATTCTATCCTAGCTTGAAAAATAGGGTACTAATAGATGAAATAAGATTTGATATGAGTAGATCTGATAAGAATAGTGAAAAATATGTTACACCTATGCATAGAAAGAATGTTTGGACTAATAAGTGTATGCAGGATCCTAGAAGGAATTTTTGGACTAATAAGTGTATGCAGGATCCTAGAAAGAAAAGTTTGCAGGTTAGCTACCATGATCCTAGCACGCAGTACAGGAAAGGTTGGGGATCATTTAAAAGAAAGAGAGGATTAACCCTCTGTTACAGTTGCAGAAAATCAGGACATCTTGCTAAGGAATGCCCTAGGAGAAGACCCAGTTGTCTTTGTTGCAAAGCTATGGACCATGAAGTATTGGATTGTCCTAAAATGATTGTTAAGCTTGAAGAAATGAACATGAGACAAGAAAACCCTAGGGAAAATTCAGAAACTAAGATTATGACAGAATCCCAGAAATAATTAGAGAAAGTATTGCTACATATGAAAGAAACCCTGAATGACCATCGACATATCAGATTATCAGATATCTTCAATGAAAATGAATACCTTGAAGAAAGAATAGGAGACTTCGACATTGATTGTGTTCTAGATGAGGAAACACAAGTGAATATCATGAAAGAGAGAACTTGGAAAGTTATAGAGAGGCCTGCTATGATTTCTTCATTAGGAGGAATAGGACTATTCAAAGGAAAGCTGATAAACCTATGTGGAAAGCTCACCCAGATACCTATGAATGCCAATGGAACTTCGATAGAGGAAGATTTTGAGATTATTAAATTTATTGAGAATAGCACCCCATTTACCATGCTACTAGGAAAACCTTGGATTGAAAGAGATCAGGCCAGAAGGCAAGAATAAGAGGAGGTTTTAGAGAAGAAGAAGCAAGAGTTAAGAGAATTCATGACTAGAAGGATTGCACACTTGATTGAAGAACAGAAGAATAGATCGAAGTTATTTAACACCAAAGACCCGAATGTCAAAATTGCAAGAACACTAGAAGACCCACGGAAGACTAAAATATCTATCCCAAATAAAGAAAGAATATTACCCTTGAAGGAATCTCAACAACGCGAAGTCACCATGTCAAAAGAAGATAAGAATCAGAACGAAAAAATGCATACTAAGACGAAGCTCACTAGGAAGAAGGCTAGAAATCTAAGTAAGAAGAGAGCTAAGATTGACAAGTTGCAGAAGGTTCCAGAGGGAACCTCGCAAAAGGAAAATTTGCAAAATTGAAGCTTCGCCAGAATATCATAACAGCGACACATGGCACTTTGCCATGGCAAAGCAATATAGTCGTTGGGGACATTATAACTGTTAGACCAATGCTCTAAATGGGTAGAAAGAAATTTATGGACAGACAACTTACTATCCGACCATTGGGACCATGCCATAATGGAAAAAACAAAGTTAATGAAGGCTTCATACCCATTGCAAGCGACCCATTGCCAAGTTACCTATTTATCCCATCGCACCATGCACCGAGAACACTTTTTCCAACCAAGAGTTTGAGCCCGCAGACTAAGTTGATTTTATACAGTGATCATTGCACTCTTGTTGTTTATTCTATTGCAATATCTAAGTTACTCCCTGAACCTGAGATTTTTAACCTTGAGTGTGTATGTCGAACGAGTTGAGCGTTGCAGAGAAAGTTGTTGAAGAAGTTTTGATTAACCTCATGACTGAAAGAATCATGTCGATGTCTACAGGTGTACAAGAATCATCGACGAGAGGACTACCAACCTCTCTGTCCACTACTCGCGGAGCCGAACCATCCCGACCATTAGATGAAAAGAGAACCAAGAACAGGGATGATCTAGCGAATGCCAAATTGATCCCAACCATATTACCCCCCTACATACCACCTCTGAGTAGCGCAGTAAATCGAGACAACATGCCCAGATATTTCGAATACACCTTGGTTACGGCGTACCTCCCGAAGGGGATACGCGCAGTTTGAGCAGACCAAGATAAGATTGCAGCGTTGAAGTTTAGTGAATTCAACCTCGAAGATCGCAAAGTCTATAACATGCTCGCCCCACATAAGTACCTAACCAGAACTAAGGGGAAGAATTCAAAGATAATCCCCCAGTCGTGGACTATGAACCTCATGCAATCCACCCTGTTGAATGTCATGAAGACTCCCCACTTTGGTAGACACCAGGAAGTCAATGCATGTGTCAAGCTGTTTCTTTCTTGTTACCATGACGTTTATTTGTGGCTAAACCATCATATAACAATTGATCTAACGTTGATCAATCGGATCACAGGGTTGAGTATGCAAGGACTTGATTCACAAGATTTTTACCCAAGAAAATCCATGGATCCCGCTCTAGCATAGAAGATCAAGGACACTTAAGGTGATGTCGAGAAGGGAACGTGAGGCTACAAGGTAGATTCTATCCAGATTGACACAGTATGCCTTTCCTATCAGTTGATTGTAGGGAAGTTAGTAAGAAAGAACCGACCTACCCAAGTCACCGATTTTATAGTCGACCTCGTAGGGAAGTGCGAGGAAGGCCTTCAGATGAATTGGGAAAAGTACCTGGTGAACCAATTGGAACTCGATAGCAGAGAAGCACAGGATCAAGGATATGAATTTCATTTTAGCTAGCTCTTGATCCTTATATCTTTTATTTCCTGGGATATGCTGGAAGGTGAGACCTTCACGGACAACGAGCCATTTGAACCATTGGCCATGAGGTTCAGTACACTATGGTATTCAGGCGATATGAATAAATAGTGGTAGTCAAATGTTGTTTTTCATACCTACTACAATCAGCTAAAGATAACCATACAGTCTAAGCCCTGCATGACTCTGAACACTCTACACTGCTTCATGCTATTGATGAAGTTCAGCGTAGATCCGCATTTTATTTACATCACAGTGCGCACCGACGAACACAAGAAACATCTTCAATCCTACTATAAGTTGATGGAGGAGGACTTGGAGGGTATCACTAAGGACTGGTCAGTGAACCTCCTTATTCCAGAAAACCCTCAGGGTGACATCGGCCACCAAGAAATAGCGCAGGATACACCCAGACCTAGCAGGACAAAGAAGACCGAAGAGGTCCAAGGATTAGACAGTGCATCCATGAAGACTACTTCCATATCACCAGAGAAAGGAGGTGATGGTGAAGATTTGAATGACAAAGAAGTCAAATAGAAGAAATGAGATGAGGTTGAGCCCCTGAAGAAGAGGAAAGGTTCACCTCCAAAACCTTCCTCCTGGAAGAAATCAAAAGCCACCATGACCAAGATGCAGATTGTCCTCACCTCTAAGGACTTCAAATTCCTCATAGCAGCCCTGCAAGATGCTTCACTGGAAACAGTAGAGAAATAAGAAGAAAATCAAGAGGATATGTATGATCGAATTGAGACTGAACTCTGAGGGGTACAGCAGGACCTACAGTCTAGCTACGCAGTCTCCACTGCACCGGGAGAACCAAAATTGGGAGATGAGCCAAGATTGAGGTGTTTGAAGCAGAACTAGTCATACCAGAGTGACTCGGGATGAGTCACAGGTGAGTGTTGGGGGCCCGTTGGACCTTGACCAAGTTTTGGGAGATCCTTAATCAAGTTGAACTATTTTGGGACTTTGACAGCCTGTCAAAGGTGGAGCTCAAGATGAACCGGATATCGCAAGATCTTGACCCCATTTTGGGTCCTTTTTGGGATTTGGGAATATGTAATGGGTATGGGAATGGTGGCCCATGGGTTTACCCATGCTTAGGCCTATTTTGTAATATATAAATAGATGTCTAGGCGTTGTAGGGAGAAGAATAAGAAGAAGAGGCATCTATGTGAGGTTGTGATAAGTGCAAGTGTGGTTTGTAAATGTTTTGTGCATACTGTGAGAGACTTACAGAGCTAAGTGCAAGTGGTTGTAACAGACTGTGAAGGGATTTGTGTTGTAACGCAAGGAAGAAGGATCTAGCGAGCTGCGCAGATCTTATGTCCTATGCAGAGTAGGGTTTTGAGGCTCTGTGCATGTAACCTATTGAAGAAGATAATAAAGAATAAGAGTTGTTGTGCGTAGCCCCAGAGTGGGGGTGAACCACGTATATGTTGTGTTTCTCTGCTTTGTGCGATGTGTTGGAGTATTTATGTGTTATTTGCTAAGTGCTTGATATAGATAGATAGATAGATTTGTTTATGCTTTGTGCTTATGATGAATTTGGATGCTAGATCTTATATAAGTGAATGTGCTTAGTGCTTGAATCTACTATATCTGATCCATTTAGTTATGTTAAGTGCTTAAATACATTAGATCAGGGTGAATGATGCGATGTTATATTTTCTCTGCGGAGTAGATATTGGTTAAATGATGATGAACTAATGGTGTTAAGTGCTCTATCAAGTATTATAATCACATATCTGTGTCTCATCTAAGGTTGCAGACACTTGAGTCCTACAACCACCCTTGCCTCTACCTCGGGTGAGACTTCATCTACTTCGCAGGTGTTTCAGAAAGGGTTGGTAATTAGAGTTTTGTTGGTGCGTTGTTGTAGCATTGAACCCTAGTTCTGCCCCTATGCCAACAGGGAGCCTCAGTTTTTAGTTGTTTGCTTGCATGGGAGGACTGTACAAGTGAGTGTGCAGGGGAAATTTGAACATTTGGGTTTACAGGTGGAGGAGGAGGAGGCAATGACAATTTGGGCCAGCCACGATGGTGGGAGACTGTCGGATGAACAATCTCTTGCCATCCATCATTCTTGAGAACTTCTGGTTGCATAGATACATGGGGAGGCACAAGGATACCAGGAATATTTTGGGGCTGGAAGGGAGGCCTCTCTAGTCTAGGTTGAATTATCCCTTTTCCATTCCAATTGGAAAACCCATCTTGAAAAATTTGGTTCAACTCCTAAGGATCGACATCGAAATTAATTGAGAATCTGTGCCTTCTAGGCCCTCTGTTCGAGTTACCTCTTCCCCTATTGTTTCTGTCATGACTTCTTCTGCTGAAGAAACTCATCTTGTATGCAGTAATTTATTAGAAAATAGCCCTTAACAAACCATACATGATATTCTCTTTATATGAAACAAAGTTTGGCTAAGAAATTAACATAAGTCCCATGCAATCCAATCCATAAAAATTATTTAACAATTTCCCAATGAGAAGGGGGTGAAATAGGGTTCATGGGATATCTGGGGGGATTTTAATGAGCGAAAAAGTGATATCATGATAGGGAGTAAGAACACGAGTACTACTCAACAATTCATTAAATAACTAACTGTGAAAACCATACCAAAATATATCAACCGCCATCTATTTATGTGTCATCTTTTACCACTATCATATAGAGTTTTAATTTTATTTTATTGAACAGGGCAAGTAAAAAATGAATTTGGAATCGTGAGGGGGTTATAATGAGCAAAAAAGTGAGAATATGAGAGGGAATAAAATGATATCATTCATATAATAAATTAAATCAAACAAAAAACATAACTCTGTTCCAATCACAATCCAAAAAGCATCCTCTTTTAAGACCAAAATCATTTAATTGTTCCTTAATTGTAGACAGAATGTTTGTTGTCTTTAATAAAAGAAACAATTCAATTGCCCAAAATTCATCAATTATCTCAATCTGTGCATCAAATACAATAACTATGCAAATATCATTTCCAATTCCACAGTAACATCATAACCATTCGAGCCACGGTCCTGTATACTCGAATGTTGATATTTTCCCTTTAAAACAAACATAATATGCACAGTGATTCCAATTATCCATATCCAATGTTCAATTCTTGAAATCAAATAATAATAGACCCAGCATTAATCACCAACAGTCGACATCCAATACTGACTCACACAGTCCACTGTCATTGGGCCCAATTTAATCACACATAGGTCAACAACAATATAATCAACACTAATCTTGATTCAACAATAACATTTAACAAAAAACATGTAGCTCTGAGCCTAAGATCCATGTTTTTAAAATATGTATAGAATTCCTTCAAAAGAAATGTTCAACAAAAGATAGAGCCATATAATGCACGGAGAGAATAGAACCATATTGACACACAGGTGTCTCCCTTAACTTGACAGGACCATAGTTTTGCTAGGGTTTGACACAATAATGGATGGAACAACCAAAATTCAACCAGATTGAAAGTCCTCGGGGTTGTAGATATCCCATTCCCTCCTTATAAACAAATTTATCACAGAGAGGAAATACAGAGACTCGATCAAGAGATGGTCTTTGAAGTCAAAGAGCCTATGTTCTCTTTTGAAAAAAAATTACCACATTCATTTAATTTGTAAACCAAAATCTTGACAGAGATAAAAGTGCCCAAGTAGAAACAAAACAATTCGAGCTCAACAAACCAGGAACACACAGATGCCTCTTAAAACTTTATTACAGAGAGGAAACAAGGATTGGTTTAAATTTGACAACACCAAATAGGTCCATAACCTTCGAAAAAAACTTGACAGTGAGGCTTACCAACATATCTGTCAGCCACTACAACAGAGATGAGAGGAGCGAATGCTTAAAACCCTTGTGAAAAGAATGCAAGAGCACAACCTGTGGCCATTCGATACATATACAGGATTCCATTTAATATTTTGTGCAATACAAAGATTGGACTGTGTTATAGGATTAATCGGTAAATGCAGACATAAACAGATCTACCTAGATCCCACTGGAAAATAGAACAAAACAAAACAGAATGCAGACTTCGCCTTAAATTTCATCATCATATGAACTAGTTTAATTAGTTACAAGAGACGTACCTTTTAAATGATGCTTGTCCTCGCTAGTGTCACCTTTGTAGCTCCTTCCTTGAGTTTGTATAATAGTAATCATGTCTAAGAACCACAAACCAACAAAGAGGGAAAATAAAGATACATATATTCTAATTAAGTTTATGTATATGATCAAGGAATTATACAATAGAAGACGAGATGCTTATATAGGGAAGAAATGCATTACTGTATTAAGTGAATATAAAGTGGAGAATACAAACCATGCCTTGATGTTTCAAGGTCCCCTTTCGATGGCTCTTTGCTCCAACACACACACCTTTGCTCCAAATGCCTTGAATGAAGAATATCCACAATCTGACTTGAAGAACTAAAGCAAAGCTCTCAAGCACAATCTGAAGTAGAACTCTCCATAAAATTATTATCCTATTCAACATTAGCCTTTTCCATGAGAGATACCTCCCTATATAGTGTGAAAGAGATATGGATGAGGAGATTAGGATGATCCCACCAAAACAGAGAAGCGAGTAAGATCCAAACCAATCGGAGGCCACCTCATCTTCTAGAACATTCATGAAATTTGAGTTTTCCCATGCTTTAAGCATCATCTCACCCTATACACAAGCAACATGTGATGACATCACAATCCAGGTATAGTGCACGGTGCAATGATCAGGCATCGTCGCACCCTATGCATATAGCAGGGTGCGACGACCTTCCTTCATATGGTTTTTGGCAGAGGAAAGCAAATCACTTTTCCCATGGAGAAAGTCTCTTTTAATTTTTTTAGGGAACATGAACACATGTTGTCAGGTGATCACTGAGGTGACCAAAATAATGTGTAACAGACTGTGAAATGCTTTGGATGATAGTGACAGTGAAGAAAACACCATAACCAACAATAGCTCGAGGCTCAACCAAAAAGAGCAAGAATAATACCATTGTCAACAGTTTCATTGCAACCTGGAGAACGAATCACAACCACGACCAAGATGAAAAAGGGTGACACCACTAATACCAGTACTGGTGGTAAAACCACACGCAAATAAAACTTAGAGCTTGTTGAACCATTATCATCATTTTTCATAGAGAACTAGAATAATAACCCAAGCTAACCGGTATTCCTTTTAACCAATGACCAATGCACGGGCTTTAAAAATCAACAACACCATTCCTTTCTTTTAAAATGCCAACATTCCATAGTAATCACAGAGAACACCATAACCACGGCATTGATACCCAGTCGAAAACTCAAGAAAAACACACAATTCATGCAATCCTGAGCCAACACATTGATTCATAATACGGAGGGACCATCATGGATGGAAATCAAAGAACCATACCTGGAAAAATCGCTTCAAGGAAGAGTTGGCTTGTGTTTCCCCCTTTAAAACCTGAAATCATGGAGCTTCCACAACCAATAGAGAAAAATGAAATTATGTCTAGGGTGACGTGCTCGAGGGTGGTTTGGAGTTATGTGCAGTAAATTCACGTCGCTTCCTTGCCTAGACCTATTCAATTCAATGTACTAGCTATTCCATAACCATAACATCAACCATAAATTCAATGCCATATCCATTGTATAGTGTGCCACCCAAAACACATCAAAACTTTAATAATAACCATATGTTAACATTACCATATGTGCTTTCCATATAAATCTTTAACCCAAACACACAGTATAATAGCTAGGTCCATCACTTCCCATTTGTAACTATTATATATATATTCAAGGTTTATATATAATCTTTTTCCCATAGCCTTAGGACTTATCCATATTTTTTTCCTTTTGTTTTGATCAAGCTACCATATCATCATATTATATTTTTGCATAAAATCATGTATAAGATTATTAATCAATGTTATAACATAACACAACACTTGTAAAACTATATTATCCTCATGTCCATAGCACTACCCTATATTGTGAGTGAATATCAAGAGCATTTAGCAACAATGCATCAACCAACCATATTGTCATAATGAATGAAACCAAGACTACATCATCAACTGTAGAATACTAGGTAAGCATCATCATAAAAGAAGCAAACATATAAGTGTAATGCATCCATCATAGCACCTCTAGTCTACAAGGGGTCCCACCTACTAGTTAATTATTATTATCATAAATAAATAATAGAGATTATCAATCCTTTGTGGGCAGTATTCATCGTTGTGAATTTAATGGTCAACAAGGAGTTGTGAAATTCAACCCCTTGTGTTGGATTTGCATTGTGCCTCACTGAACTAAACCCTAGTTTCATATATCCTCTAACAAACACTTTTCTGGGCAATGGAATCACAAGAGAGGGGTCCCCCTAGATATAATTTGGTGCCAGGAGTCTAGCCAAACTGGTGTTTCATTGATCTGAGGCATTGTTTGGATGTTATGGCTAGTTGTAACTCACCTCCTGAAGTCATTCAGGGACACAATGACAATTTGGTCCGGGGGCACAAAATAACAATCAGGCAACATAACTGATTTTTGTAAGCTCTAAAAGGTATTTATGACCAATTCCCATGTGACCACGATGCCCACAATCGCCTGACACAGGGGTTTTGAAAGTTGACCCCCTGTGTCAGATTTGAATTGTGCCTCACTCATTTAAACCCTAGTTCCAAAGATCCTCTAAAAAACACTTTTTTGGGCGACGGAATCACTAGAGAAGGGTCCCCCTAGCTGGAATCTGGTGACAGCAGTCCAATAGAACTTGTGTTTCATCGATCTGAGGCACGTTTTTTGTGTTATGGTGAGTTGTAACTTGCCTCCTGAAGCCATTCAGGTACACAATGAAAATTTGTTATAGGGGAAAAAAATCATAATTGGGTGACGTAACTGAGTTATGTAAGATCTGGAAGGTTAGTATGGTCAATTCCCACGTGACCATGATGCCCACAATCGCCCAACACAAGAGTTGTGAAATTCGACCCCTTGTGTTAGATTTGCATTGTGCCTCACTAAGCTAAACCCTAGTTCTGGAGGTCCTCTAACAAACACTTTTATGGGTGACGGAATCATAGGAGAGGGGTTCCCCTAGCTGGAATCTGATGCCAAGAGTCCAACAGAGCTTGTGTTTCATCGATCCAAGGCACAGTTTGTGTGTTGTGGCAAGTTGCAACTCGCCTCCTGAATCCATTCAAAGACACAATGACAATTTGGTCTGCGGGCACAAAATCACAACCAAGCCACGTAACTGAGTTCTGTAAGCTCTGAAAGGTCTGTATGGCCAACTCCCACATGACCACGATGCCCATAATCGCCTGACATAGGGGTTGTGAAAGTTGACCCCCTATGTCAGATTTGCATTGTGTCTCACTGAGCTAAACCCTAGTTTCGGAGATCCTCTAACAAACACTTTTCTAGGCGACAGAATGACAAGAGAGGGGTCCCCCTAGCTAAATTTGTTGCCAAGAGTCCAACAGAGTTGGCCTTTCATCTATCTGAGGCACGGTGTAATTGGGCT
>CBVK0100154575.1:0-27572 GCA_900067695.1 Picea abies
TTCCCGTGAGGGCTTTCACCATAAGGGGACCACTTTAGAGTTCATCCATAATTACTTCTTATCAACAATGAAAAAACAATAATGAGTTATATTTAAATCAAACAATATTGGGTCCATTACCCAAACCTTTGTGCTACGGGTCTTTCTCTTCAAGGGTTGACATCAATGACAACCAACCTTAATCAACAGATATATGGATAGGTATAGTAACATATAGATAGTTGTAGCTTAGGGTAGAGTGAGAGACTATGAATGATAAAAGACCATAAAGTAGTTTTAAAGGAAATTTTCAGTTTTATTTTATTTTCTAAATAACAAAAACAAAAATATCAAACCTCTTGTATCAAATTCTAATGCTCTTGAATTTTTGCAGCTGGAATGTTCCTCTAATGGTTGCAAATTGCTTGCATGCTGCTGGAATGTTTTCTCCTTGGATGTGATTTCTAAATGCCTGCTATCTGGGTGTCTTGATTCGTTGGTTTTACTGAATATTTTCCTTTGAAGATCAATGTTGTACATCAAATAGTTGTATCCAATCTTTGTGTTGATCTGTATTAGGAACTTGTGAGACTAGCTTTAGTTGAAAAATATAATCAAATGTACAACATTTGTAAAAATGTATCATTAAAAATAATGAACCAAAGAGAATTATAATGATGTCCATCTTCATGCTAATTTGAGTCAAAAATTTGTAAAAATTGCTTGTTTTGATGACTCAAAATAAAATCAAGTTTTTAGAACTTCTCATGTAGGAACTTGTCATTTTGAAGAACTGAACTTTCTTAAAAACATAGAAGATCATGTTGCTAATAATTTTTTTAAGAAATGGCCTCTGAAATATTATGTCTAAACCCTTGTCTTCTGTGTTTTTCACAAATTTTGAACTCCTACAGGCTCAAGGTGGTTCCTGTAATTATTTGAAGAACAATTCAATGTGAATTGTTGTCCGTGGACTGATGATTTCTTTCTTTGTATTAGTAGGTTCTTATCTTCTTTTCCTCTGGAAATTTAAATGGTTTAGCCTCCTTTAAAATATCTCGATGATCTCTTTGATAAGAAAAATTTTGATATCATGGAAGTAGTGTTCTTGTTGGCTTTTCAAATTTCTTGTGACCTGCAACTATAGTAATGATCATGCTTTGTGTTTGTTGACAGGTACATATGATCTTCTCCTTTGGTTGAAATATATATTGATGCTCTTGTGTCTTTGTAGGAACAATTTGGACCGATCTTGAAACAATCCTGAACTGATCTTAGGCTTTGTAGGAGTAGATGATATTTTGGCCTTCTTTTCGCTTCCAATTTGAATTAGAAATGAACCTCCTGGAGACTTAAAAAAAATAGCATTATGATGTAATACCATTGAAGCTCTTTTTTGTTGATCCAATTCTTCATTTATTCATATGGAGTTTAGATTGGTATTGTATGCTAAAGATGTAGGAACCATGAAGAGAGAATATAATATGAAATGATGTGCACTGGAACTAAGAGAACACTTTGAAATTTTTTAAAATAACTAAGGTCGATGCTAACTATGAGTGTTGATCTCAATTTGTTGGTTATTGGAAAAGGAAATAGAATGGAAAGGAACTGTGATGGTACCACTCAAACTGAGCTATACTGCATAAACCATGTTTCTATTGAATGAAAATATTTTATTGGAACAATGTATAGACATATTGTTGAACTGTTGTTATATGAAACTTTAGAACAATAAAATGACTATTGCAAGTTGTTGTTGATTCCATAAACCATATAGTCTTCACATATAACCCATATTGGTAAAATTCAATCTATGTGAATGGATTTACTTGAAGTTGAATATAGAAAGAATTCATTGGATTACCTACCAGTAATGTAAATCGTTAACCAATGCGAGACAACTCACGGATGATGAAAATGAATTTCAGGGTACCTAAGTGCATCCTGATAGGCACGAATGAATGTGTTGGATTCAAGTCACCTGGAAGATCTGTCAATCAAGGGACCTTGATGAATTCCCATTTTTGACAGCGAGGAGACTTACCATTAATGTATGCAAGTCCCAAGGTACTTATAAATATCACTAACCTTGGTCCTAGACAATGTGTTGAAGTTGATGGGACAAGGTTTGCTAGGAGGGCCTTAAGGAATCCCTTATTATATAACGTGAGCATAATTTTTTTTTTTTTGAAGAACCATAATGCAAGATTGAACCAACATGGAGAACATTATTGAGAAATTTTCCCTCCAGTTTCCTGGTTTTCAAGCAAAATTCATGTCTAGTTGCGCTAGTAACTTGGTTTTCACAACTAGACTTATTTTTGTCTTTACTATTTTTTTCATTTTATTTTTCTATGATATCCTACCCGACCGAAAAAAGGAAAACCTCTTTCAAGTGTAGGAATACTTTCAATGGAGCCATGTGCGTAACATGATCTCAAATATACTCATATCCAAATTTGAAAAATGTACCTTTATAGATGTCAGAATATGAGAACCCAGATGGTCTGATTGAAATGGTGCCAATAAATGTTGAATAATGGAGGAATATCATTGACTATTGATTTTCTGGAACCAGGTTTCAATGTAGTCATTGTTCCTTTGTCTTTCTTATGTTTTGGAAATGAGTTGAATGTCCTCCTTTGTCGTCCAACAAAGTTCTTCTGAAATATGCCCATTGTAGTTTTGAATGCACAAAGGATTTGATGACATGCATCATAGAAATTCCTCATTATTAGATTCTTCTGTCTGCTCTTCATCAAATTATTTCCATGGATATTTAGCCTCTTCAAAGTCTTCTTGATGTTGCACTTGGAATTGTTTCTCTTCTATCACTTCCCTGGATGCATATATGTTCCTTATGGTTGTCAGGATTTTCTCCTCCTGAGATGCAGAGATGTTCCCAATTGCTACTAGGATTTGAGAGATTTCCTTGAGTAACATTCTCCTTTACTAAACATATTCTTGAATAATCTTGCATTCTTCTTGTTGGTTGATAATATATGTCTTTCACATGGATGAGTACTCTAGGGGGGTTATTACAACACCTTTAAAGATAAAGAAAATAAATGAAATCAACAGAAATAAAAGAACACCACTTAAAAAGAAAACTTAAGCAATCTAAAACAAAAACATGTACTTGAACTCCTCATGCTACTGAGACCCTACTGTCACCAAGTTGTATTTTCACGCGAGTTAGATTTTCCATGAAAAAAAAACTTACATAAAGGAAACACAATGGTCCAACATCACGAGTTCTCATGAAGACTCACAAAAGTGGTTGCGCAAGTTCTTACCTTCCATATTACCTTCTTCACTCCTCCTTGTCTTAAATGTGTGGATAAACAAAAAACTTTATATATATATATATATATATATATATATATATATTTATATATTTATTTAATATATATATATATATATATATATATATATATTTATATATTTATTTATTTTTTAATGAAAACTAATGATTTCAAAACCAATTCCTTTATAGTTCCTCCTCGGTAATGGCGCCAAAAATGTCAACTCACTAATTGGTAAAGATAAGCACATTATAGTATCAATCCAGGGTTTGTAATCTTAGAGGCATAGTCACTATATGTGAAGATACTATTTTTGAAATCAACTCTAACATCTTACAATGATACTCTATTGTCCTTATGAAAATTATGGATTGTGAGAAGTTTCAAAATCATCTTAATTTTAATTTTCAACAACAAACCTAGTGTAACATGTATATCTAAAACTGAAAATGAAGGAATTGTTAAATAGAAAACTAAATGAGAAAGAAGAAAACCAAACTAAGATATTTACCAGTGAATGAAGAAGTAGCAAACCAAAACCTTTGTACATAAATATACAGTTGTGACACTGACCATTGCAAGGGGGCCCTTTCAAGATTTGGATCATGCACAGAACAATAAATTAAATGAAGAAAACCAAGACCTTTGTATAAAGCATAAAAGTCAGCTGCAACAAGTTCACAAATTCCCCCATTAGATCCCCCAAAATGCCTCATAGTTTGGCATATTTATACATCATGAAACATAACTAATAAACCTCAAAAAAATATCTGGAGTAATGGCATATATTCAACAACCTCCTATTGATGATGGATCGAGCACAAGATGAGTGATTTCCTCCATTATTTGATGGACAATTTGAAAAACTGGTCGTACATAAAAATCTGGGTTTTACATCTTTAGAAAAACCTCCAAATCTCCCAAATTGCACATTTTCTCGAAAATCTGCTCATTTGTCACCTAACTGGGCATGTTATGTACAAAACCAATGTTTTATATTTTCCAAATATGTCTCCATCAGCTCAAAACTCTCGTTTGAATATCGCTGCATGTTTTTGTTGTTGTACTTTTATTTGTGGAAGCCACATGTTTGACCAGCGTTGACCCGTGACTTGTGGGAAGTTTCCCACACTTTAAAAGCTCATGAACCATTGTGTAAATGTTGGGAACAAAACCCATATTCATTTTTTTTCTCTAATTTGATCTACAAATATGCTAAGCTCGGAGCAATTATGAGAAAATTTTACTTATGGTAATAATGCTGATAAAAACTCAAGAATTTGACAATTTTGCTTATTAAATAGAAAATAGAAACAAAACAATTTGACAATTTTGCTTATTAAATAGAAAATAGAAACAAAACTAACAATTTACCTTTTACATCCTTTATTGATCTTGGGTTTAGTGACAATAGGTGCAAAAATGCCAAAAATGAAGGAAAAGTGGGTGAAAAGGAAGGCATTCATGGTGGTTTTTGACAACAAAATGTGAACACAACAACTGCCACGTGGACTCTTCCATGTCACTTGCCCATACATACATGTAAGTGTGTGCGGGTGTGGCAGTGACATGTCCTCAAACATGACATACCCCATTAGAAATCCTACGGTGGAAAGATTCTACGCATCCGGGAAATTAAATCACCCGGATCTACAACTCTACTTCACTTAGATGCAGATTAATCAATGACTAGCGGTGGATTATACTTTCCCTCTTCAAAATGCAGGTTGCGCAACCCCAACCTTTTCTTTCAAACACTTCCTTCCGAGCACCTTACTCTCGATAGATCCAACGACTGCAGTGGATCTCATCAAACAGACATGGATCTATGTGGGTCACTCAACAATCAGTGTGCTTAACGAGCTCTCCCGTAGTACGCTCGATCCAACAGACAAGAATCATGGAAATCAATTTTCTCGATTCACTCAGAATCCCTAGACCACATGATAGTTAGCGACCTCACTCAATATCCTCCAATCATTCAACAGATGGGATCCACGACAAAATATATAATGAGGTCTTATCAGGTTGACTCCTTGGCAGATCAACGACGCACATTCACTCTATCTTTCGCTATCGGAAAATACCACCTCTCACGACCTTATGGTTATTCCCTAACAATTATTTATGAACTGGAGTTTCTGACATATCCGACAGTCATCAAATCTCCATATCTACTGGTATGGAATCTCTCGATATCTCAGACCCGATCAATAGTTAATCGGCTACACGACTCTGATAGGGTTTTCTATCGAGATGGATCCACGACGAGATCAATGGCTCATATCTCATCAACTAAGCCATTGGGAAAATCTATATCTCTAGTCCATTCATATTTCTCTTTCGTGATTTCTCCATCGAAATTTCCTTCCACACATTCTTCGTGGATCTTTCCAAACTCCATGCTCTGACAAGCCTAGTAGAATGATCCACGATGATATCTACGATCCATATCTTATCGGTTTGATCTCCCGGTGAATTGACAACTCTCATCGATTCATAATACTTTCATTGGGAAGTTAAACTTGGAAATGCTTATGAGTTTTTTTGAATGACCCTCCTTCCAAAAGGCTCCTTCTGATACTCAGATCTCTGACGAACAATTGTGATTGACTTTCCGCACCAGATCTACATTTGAGGTTCTCTTGAGTTTAAGAAGGGATATTAGACAGGGGTACATGGAAATTCGAGGTAAATAAAATCTCTTCCTTATTTTCATTTACTGCAAGGATTAACCTCAATTCTTCGAACCTTTGGCCCACGTCCTCAATACACAAGTGGTGCTTCCCAGAGACCCTCGAAATGAATATTTTCTCATCGTGCAAACTTTCCATTCAAAGGCTTGGGAAAAAAATAGGGTTACATGCTTCCATATCATGCCTCCCACACATACTCACTGCATATGGCTAACCAACTTGGAAAGAACCTCAATTATACAAACATAAATCAAATTTTAGCATTTAGTCAGCATAGTAAACTTCATTTAAAATAAAAGAGCAATATTTTCATTCATTAACAACATTTTTCAAATACATCTAGAAACACTTATCTGTTTCAGGTCAAATTCCAACTTGCCAACTGACTGCGGGTGAAGGTCTTTCCACCCAACTGTAGGCTCTGCTACACCTTTGCTTTTTATAACAATCTACCCCCGTGCCAGGCCATGATACCACTAGGGGAGTCTTAGAAGTTGGATTCCAGGTTAAGGGTTTGGTCATGAAGATTATTCTCCTTCACTACATTGGAAATAATATAAATCCCCTCTTGCCACTGAGCCCAAGGCCAATAGAAGATTACCAAGTTCCTTCCCAGCTGAATTTCCTCTGCACAAGGGAGTCCCTTCACTACTACACGATACCTCAATGCCCTTCCCTTACCAGTGTCAGTTTCTTTCCAACAAGCACCAACTCACGACCCTCTCTGCTCCAGTTTGGATCTAGGTATTCCATGTTCCAATGTTGACCAGTTTCTTGGGAAAACTTCTTATTTTATTCACAAAAAATTCCTAATTTTTCTTTTCTTTGGTTGCGTCTATGTGCTCTCTCTCTGTGGTGAACCAACCTAGTTCATACAGGAAATATCCAAAATACTTGGGATATAAAGAAATCCACTTAGGATAATAATATATATTGAATAATAATGTATAAGAATATGAATATGAGATGCTTGATTACAAATGAGGGCCCCATTATATATACATGTATAGAGTGCCCTTTCATTAATAGTCACGTCTTTTGGATAAGACACATCTTTCATTATAATGTATTTTCATTAATTAATTAATATTGTTTATATTACTTTGTATATATTTGTGTTATTTTTGTTCATAACATTGCCTCCCCCTTTAGAAATGCTTTGTCCTCAAAGCATAGTGAGGGAAGGACTGGACGTCTTTTTCTTTGGTTTGTAATGTCATCACATCATTCTCTATTTTGTCATAGTTAATGATACAAGACAATATGAATCTATGAGCATTGAGAAAAAATTTTGAATCGTAAAAGGATATGACCAATAATTCAATCCTTTGCGTAATTTTATACTTTCATGATGAATTGTGATCGTGAGATTTAATTGTCCCGATATCAATATTTTTCGAAAAATAAGTTAATTGTTTTCATCCAGAGTGATATTAATAATCTGTCTGGTTACAACATTCTTATGATTTGGCTGTCGATAAGGAGTTCTTATAGTATGATTTTCCCTTATCGTGTGTGTAACATTTTCTTGATTTACTTTGAGTATTGTATATTCTTCATCTACTAAAGTTGTTTGGTTGATCACCCAATCTGCACTCGAAATTTCCATTGTTTGTACTCTAACAAATAAATATGTCTTCTTTTCACCTAGATTGACATATTCTTGAGTTGTGACGTGGATTGGATCTGTATTGTTCCTTTTTTCAAATCTTAGCTTTTTACATCTAAAGATATAAATGCTTCCTTCTCAATAAGTTGTTCTAACTTAATTTCCAATGACTTCTTATCATTCTTTAGTTTCTTGATTTGTGTGAGTTAGTTTTGATTATGATTCTTTAGACACGAATTTTATTCATTTTTATCTGTGATAACTTTGTCAAATTATTTTTGCATCTTCGATATTGACCATTGATTTTCTTGAATGATCACCTTTGATATATCTTTAAGGTCATCTAATGTTACTGGATCTGATTCCAATGTAAAGTCGTCTGATGTTATCTTTTTCTTTTTATAGGAAAATGTCAAAAAAATATTCTTCATGTTTAAAATGAATGACCCTACTGTTTCTATCTAGGGTGAACCCGAAATCGTCTCATCTTCATTGTTCCACAAGGATTTAACAATGAATTACGATACACAAGAATAATATCCAGGGTTAAGTTGCAAATTTCTTATGGTATATTGTTTTTCATTCCACGAATCTAGTTTTTCAATTATATTTGACTTAGGAATCACTAACTAGTTAGTGAATTCAATACTAATATAATTATTATGTGCAGTGGGAGCGATGGAAATATTGATATATTTCTCTCCAAGTGTTCTTTTGACTCTGAATAGCACTGAAGCAGGAACTCTTGAAGTTTTAGAGAATATTTTTTTTTTCTATATTACTTGGATCCATTTTGCTTTCATCGATAATTTACAACAAATAATATCTCGCATAATTTTTTTTTATAAAATTGATATACTTGAAATAGAATAATATATGCCCCCATTTTTTTCACTTCAAAAATTTCAAAATACTCGTCCTTTGTTTGAAAATGACCCTTTTATACTTATAAAAATTTCAAAATACTCCTCCTTTCTTTGAAAATGACCCTTTTATACTTTTAGCTAATTATGTACCTTAAAAATTTAGAATAGTCTATGTATTCCTTTTTAATATAATCCTTATAATGAACCTTGAAGGAAAATATATATATATATATATATATATCCCCTTGTAGCTTTGAATGAAAAGGTAATTTAATATGAAAATTTTCACTTTATATTAAAAGTAACTTGCCTACTTTTTATTAAATATTCCTTATAATATATATTTGATTTCTTTATATCTCCCTTAATAATCCACAATAATTTATTTATTTTACTTTTCTTTTAATATACTTTCTTTTCCTTTTTCATATAATATTACGACTCTATTTTTATTTAATTTCTTTGAGTCTCGTACCGTTGGACGCAAACATTCAAACTTACGTACAGATATGTACGAATAGCTTCGATGGATGATCCAATGGTAGTGGTATGGAAATGTACAACATGTTAATAACTTATTGAGGAACATAAATACATTGACAGTTGTATGGAGCGATAGTACGGTCAGTTTGCAGATGTTACAACAATAGTATGGAAAGTATGGGGAGAGACTGTGGATTGTATAAGCGACGCTAGTTGTGATCCATACAGACTGTACACCAACAATTAATTGGATGCACAATCAATTCACTGCGTATGAAATTTTTTGGAATGTACTTCAGAATAAATTGATTTGGCATCTACTGTACGGACGAAGATTGATTTTTGGTACGATGACAACAGATGTACAGAGTTGTTGTTGGGTTTTTTTTTTTTCATTTTTTTAAAATCTATGTTTCTAGTGATTCTTTGTAAACATCATTTGACTTTGATGGTTCACTGTCTAGATTTTCAATCATAACACAATTTCCTGCAATGATTTTCCTTGATGACTATTCTACTCTTTTTTTTTCTATAAGCTTCAATATGTCAGTGGAACTATGATTTTCTCTTCAACATAATTTATGGACTGTAAATATCCAAGGGGAGAATTTTTGGTCAAAGACCTTTGAATTGGAGAAACTCCAAAAGATCGATGTGGCCAATGATTGGTGTTGTAACAGATATCAAAATCGACTGTGCTGCCCAAGGTCAAGCTTGTGAAACGTCTTGTTGAAAACATTGTTGTAGACATCTCCTTCAATCAGCTTGGAGGACTTGGTACCCTTTGCTTTCTTGGGGAGGTTAATCTGTTGATTGGGAAGAAACACTTATTCAAACATAGTATTATACTTGTTAAAGCATGGTGCTATTATGAAAGTCGTATTCTTGGCGCTCATCATGGACTTATTTCTACATATGATTTGGAGACATCGGTCCTGTATATTTTTCATCTTTTCCATGCATCACTACGGGGTCCGTTGGAGGTTTTATTTAGATTTCTTGATTATTTTAGCAAGTTCGATTGGGACAATTATTGTGTCAGCATACAGGGTCCTGTTCCTAAAGTCACTCTTCCACAAATAACAGTTGAACCACCTCAAACAGATGGAGGCAAACTGTTGTTTAGCAAGGAATTTCTAAAGAAATGTATTGATAAGTACTCTGATGTTCCAAATGGCTATGATAGTAATAGTCGACAATTTATCTCCGAGTTCTTGAATGTAGTTGATCCATTACGTGAAAATAATAATCTTGGGAGGAGTGTGAGCAAAGCAAACTTCTATCGTATACGAAGTGCATTTGGATATGGAGCTCACAAATTGGTAAAGGTTCTACAGTCTCCTGAAGGAAAGATATCTGCAGAACTAGATCATTTTTTCCCCATTACTTGGGAGAAGCATGCAAGTGTACAACGTCCAGATATTCCCGACTCAATATCATTGGGTTAGGAATGCAAGTTTTCTGTGGAAAATGCAAGCTTCATGGCGTCTTCGGAGTCAATTGTTGAGAATGATAAGCAAAAAACAAAGGAAGCGCTTTACGCTTGTGCATTCATGCTGCCATTTACTCCAGCCCTGTGGCGCACAACATACGTATTCTTTGTATGCACAGGAATTGTTATATGGCTACTCGAGCATAGAATAAACCCCGATTTTAGAGGAAAGACCAAAGATCAAGTGGTGACTCTACTCTGGTTTTCGTTCTCGACACTGCATTTCACACATGGGGAGAAGTTAGTGAGCAATTTGTCTCGAATGGTGATTATAATCTGGCTATTTTTGAAATCCAGCCATACGGCCAGTTTGACATCTATTCTCACAGTGCAACAACTAGAACGTACTGTTGAAGATGTGGGATCTCTCCGCGCCAGTAGAGTAACAGTAGGGTATCCGGAAGGGTCTTTCATAGGTGAAATCCTGCAGGATCCGCCGTTTGGCAACGCCAAGATTCCTCCTGGAGGCATCGACAATAATAATATCCGTCAAAATGAAAACGGTAGCATGTCCGTTGGCTACAGTCTGAGGCGCAACCAAGTTTCCAAGTGAGGCTTGAGCAACCGAACGGGTCAGGAGCAATATTCACAGCAACTTGATTCTATTTGAAACCGCCAACGTTGGATCATGAAGCTGAGTACCTAACGATATTGCATGGCCGACTGCATTAGTTAACGTGTCACTTAACAATAATCATTTCATTGGACCGTTGCCAAATTTCGCCAATCTAATTATGTTGGAGCGGCTATATTTAGAAAACAAAAATGTATATGCTGCATCATATCCTTATCATATAATGGTGATTGTAAAGCCTGTCGCACCGACAAAACTGGGATCTTTTCATGTGGGCGTTACCATTCTATGGTAAATGAAGGCGTTACCATTTACCTGGTGATCATCAGTGATGGTGCAGAATGTGGAGGTGCCGGCAAGCATATTCTGAACAATATGGCTTTGGTACATTTCACCAACAGTCCTCGATTGATGGAAAGTGGGTTGCTGTTGGTGTGCTGAATATAACGCCCAGATCAAAGTTTAATTGAGATCAAAGTTGTTGCGGAACAACTACACTTCAAAGTTTCAACATTATTGATGCATGGCAGAAAAGGAGTAGAAGCAATAAAATGGTTTAAGCAGCATATGGCGTGGTACATGAAATTGATAGGGCCACACAATGCTGCATTTCTTCACTGGGAATGGGTTAGCAGACAGTATATTATATTTGCAGAGTTAGTCTGGGCAAGTTCTCTTGGAACTTCCATACTTCCTACATCAGGGATGCTTGGACCACTTGTCACTGAGTTGGAACGGGGTAAAAATGCATACCAACTACGACCTTCTCACCCGTGTTCTGAAACCTCAAATGGGATTCCAGGGATTTATTCTTTCAAACTGGGAAGGAATCGATAAGATCACATCACCCCCGCGCTCACACTATACTTACAGGGTTCTCGCTTCCATCAACACGGGCATTGACATGGTAATGGTTCCCTATGATTTCCAATCGTTCACGAGTAATCTTGGAGCACTTGTGAACCGTGGGGAGATTCCAATGGGCAGGATAGACGACGCTGTTCGCAGGATCTTAAGAGTTAAATTCACGGCCGGGTTGTTGAGAATCCAAGAGCAAATCAATTGATGTTATCCCTGCTTGGCAACACGATACACCAGGAAATTAACCAGAGAGGTTGTCCGTAAATCATTAGTTCTTCTAAAAAATGGAAAGACGCCTTTTGAGCCACTATTACCTCTGCGCAAGAATGTTCCAAAGATACTGGTGGCAGGGAGCCGCGCAAACAATCTGACTTACCTGTGTGGAGGATGGACTATTAGCAATCTAAGAAATAGTGGCCAGAACTCGGGAACCACCATCCTTGAAGCTATACAAACAACAGTACTCGCAAACCAAGGTACTGGAATACCTCCACGTTGGTTGTAATCCAAAGATAATCCACAGGGACATAAAGACCGTCAGCATACTCTTCGACTAAACTATCCTGTCCCATAGAAGTCCCTGTCCACTTGTCAAATGATTAGTAATGGTTTAAAGGAGTTGGCAGATGCGTCTGGCAGTTGCAAAATTCCGTGAAGACTAACCGTTTCAGATTCCTGGAACACAAAGAATTTTAGATCTTTCTTTTAAAAGATAGATGAATGTAATAAAAAAAAGGGGGGGGGGACAGTCCGGGAGCCTTTCGGAGGCTGGGTTTGTAATGCATTCTTTTTCAGCAAATATAGAACAGAATGCCAAGAGATTCTATACTTTGTCACTGTCTAATTCTGTCTTTTTCCTGTATTATTGTTTCTGAGGTTTTCATCACTGCTCTTTCTTCCTTCCATTCATTATTTCAGCTTGTAATGGTTACAATTCAGTAATACCTCTGCTGTAGCTAGTTTAAAGCATTCCTTAAAGTGCAGTTTTTCCTCTGTTTTGCCGTGAGTAGAACAAGACCTGCATCTTAATTGTTTTGCCTTATTTACAAGTTTTATTTGTTCACAGCCTTTCCTCTGTCTTTCTATGAGTGAGACAAGACCCGTGTTCAGATATTTGAAGTTCAGTGTTATTTCTTCTATTGAAAGGAAGACCAGATACTTGGCTTTTTCTTTCAGTTTTGTTCATCCCCTATCTTCTATCCATCCTTATGATTTTAAAATGAATTAGACAAACGAGGTCATGCCTTTTCGTTTCTGATCTATAAATGAGTGGAATGACTATTTTCAACCTAGTTCTAGAAGCTTCCTATGACTGATCAATCAACAAGATTTATTTCTTTTAAAAATGTGCTAAGGCTTGGCTCTTTTACAACCTAGAGTCAACTCTTGCGACAACAGTTGGAATCAAACTTTGCTCTGATACCAAATGTGGTGAACATCCAGAACCGAGTACCATGTGAATTCAACACAAGCCATAGCTAGACATGAAGCCTTCCAGAGTTATGCTTTGAGGATAAAACATTTATAAGGGAGAGGCAATGCAATATATATATATTATATATATATATTCAATAACTAACATGTAATGAAAAGACACCTTCCTAATGAAAGATCACATCTCTTCACGAAAGGGCACCCCTATGTGGGTATATATACGATCCTCATTCTCATTGTAATCATATCATATCTTATTCAATTACTTATTACTTTTCCTATATGGATTTTAAACTATTGTCCTTTTTACATTGAATATTTACATAATTGAACTGGCTTGGTTCGCCATACTCTTGATCCCATTGCTCATTCCACACTGCTTCCATGCTCTCTCTTCCTTCCCCTCCTTTAGATCTAGAACATTCATTTCCTTGGGATCCTTAGCTTGCTTCTGTCAGAAGCAGCCCTGAGATTCAAGCTTCCAAATCGAAGGGGCACCTCCATGGTACTCCCGGTTGACAGCTTCAACTGAACCAATCACTCCTCCATGTACATTTATGAAGGTAGTCATAATTTCTCCAACCACTGGGTCTGACTTCCATTAAAGAGATTTATTGTAAATTGGGTGAACATGGTACTTTAGGCATGTTTAGTCATTATAATTTATTCAGGTAAGGGTTGGGACTTCTTGGGAAAAAAAGGAAATTACTAGTTCCCCCTCACCAATTCCCACTCGTGGTATCATGGACAATACTGTAAGGCTTCCCCTTTAGTATGTTGATAGGTAATTTCATTAAATATAAAACATAATTACCACGTTCAACAATTACAATCATGAAGTCTAAATCATAATTACAGACTTGGGGGAAAGCAAGGTGTTACAGTTAAGATGAATCTAGGTTGTATACTATTTAAAGCACTTCTTTTAGAACACTTGTATGAACACCTATATAAGTCGCAGGAATGCTTTTGGGAGATCAACTTGTTGTTAGAACACCTATACATGTTTTTGGGAGATTAACATTCTATTGAAATCTCATATTAAATCTATTATTCTATAAATTGGTATAACCAATGTACATCCATATTAACTTTGAATTTGTTATGTGGTGAGAAAGAATTTTTTATGCAGTGAGAGAGGTCAAATCCCTCGAGGTACAAACATTTTCTCAAGTTTTTTTCACTCTAAAAAATGTTTGCAATTGAAGGGATTTGGTCCCTCTCGGTGCATGATAAATCCATAGTTAATATGGATTTACTGTTGGTTTTAAGCTCGAAACAAATTATAAAAAAGTGGAATTTTGGTTATGGGAATGTTCGAGGAGGATCTCCACACAAGGATTCATTACTTTGCACACCACGGAGAAGATCATTAAAATGATGATTGATGATAGGTGACAAAGTTTAAAAGGAATGTTTAATGCTTCATATTGTAAAAATGATTAATATTTTTTTAGCATAATGTGATCATGTATTTTTCATTTAATTTGTAAAAAGGAAATTAAAGTTAAGTGTGAGAATCCACCTCACAAATTAGTTTCCTAGCTTTAAGGGGAGATTAGTTTTGTGTGAGAATCCACCACACAAATTAGTTTCCTAATTTTAAGAGGAAGTTGGGAGTCTCATGAGTTGGTTTGGGATTCTTCCTCATTTTATCACGAGTGGTTTTCCTAGTCTCAATGGGAAGTTAAGGTTGGTTGAGATGCTGTCTCATTTTTGTCCTTGAGTTGTTATTAGATCCTAAAATTGTGGATCTTGTCTCCTTGAATTATGGAGAGAGGGAAACTATATAAATTCCTTATGTAATATTTGTTAAGGGAGGCCCTTTGGAGAGAGAGAGATTTGCATTGTAAAGAATGTAGTCCTCCCAGTGTCTAAAGAAATGTCACTTATGTTTCAGCCCTGCTATAGGAAGGACAATAAAGTGATTTGTATTCCAAGTGGATCCGAAGATGTAGCGAGTAGATTCTGGTGAACTCTGTTAACACATGGGTGTTAAATTATATGTGTGAGTTTTGTTTTCATTCTCAGTTGATTAAGT
Source organism: Picea abies (assembly GCA_900067695.1). Taxonomy (NCBI): domain Eukaryota; kingdom Viridiplantae; phylum Streptophyta; class Pinopsida; order Pinales; family Pinaceae; genus Picea; species Picea abies. Next base: position 15,344 of record CBVK0100154575.1, read on the forward strand.
AGAGATTTAATTACACATTTGCACATAATTATGATGGTTTTGATCAAGTTCATATGAAATGCTTAATGATTATTTGCTCATGTTCACATGCGATTAAGTGTCAGTAAAATATGCTCATGGTAGGATTTTTGTAGAGAAAGATCTCACAGAAATTCCTGGATAAAGTGGTATTAGTGCAGGTCTGACCAGTTTTGCAGATCGTGAATATCATCATGGAAAAGAAAAGAAGCAAGCATGGCTTCGTGAGATTGAAGAAATAAATCATACAATTCAAGCAAAGAACGCTGAATTGAGGAGGTTGCTTCAAGAATCTAAAGAAGAAAAGAGAAAAATAAGACTGCAACTACAAGCTATAGGAGAAAGCCGGGGAATGCTCCACGATGGAAGCATAAAGTCCTTCCAAGATCAAACCAATTTGTGGCCATGATAGGTATAGTAGTTATGGTTCTTGTCATGAAAATGTTGATGGTTGCATATATTGTCATATAATAGAGGATGCTCTCCGGGCACCAGGTAACCAAGGTGGTTTCCTAGAAGCCTCATCTACAACATCCAACTAGGAGGAGCAGTTGGCCAAACGTTAGGAAGATGACCAAGTGTCACAAACAAGATTGGAGATAAAGGATTCTCCATGTTCAATTCCTTCCCTTATTAATGATGAATCTTATTTTGGAGTTTTTGACAGGAACACCAAGGACATTAAATTGAAATTCCTGAGGAAGATGGGGTATAAAGGAGGAGGTCTTTGTATTGATGGCCAAGGAATCATTCAACCATTGGAGGTTGAAGGAAGACACCAATATATGGGATTGGGGTATGGTGAAAGAGAATGCTCAAAAGCAGTGGAAGCAGAGGATTCTTCAAGCAAAGAGATAATATCATCACCAAGAAAATCTAATAAAAATAATGGCACATCACTGATCCATGTGGATATTGGTGGCCACCCACCTATTCCAACTGGTTCCTCTAGACAGTTTTTAGTTCAACATGTTTCTCTGTAATGATGACATTTCTTTGTAATTGTGGGTCCTTCACTTGTGGGGATATCCTGAAGCCCTTTAAAACATCTAGGAGTATATTGGTGTCTGCCCACCTATTCCAACTAACTTATTTTGGAAGTGTTCATGTCAGTACATATTTCTGTACTTCGAGGGCCATTTTGGGGCCCTAAACAATTTTTTTTTTTGGCTTGCCAAAGTCAAACTGTAGATAGAGTTATATTTTGACAACATGATGTGTAGATCTAGAAACAACCTTTCCAACGGGTTATCACACACCTAAAATAGAGGTTGTATGCAAAAGTTACGACCTCGAGAAGTTGAGGTACAAACTTACCCATTGGGGCCCACATAACTTTTGGCGTTTCATCTCCTAGGGTTAGGTTTTTTGGTATGTAGGGTTTTGGAATTCACGAGTAATGTTAAAAAGGACTCTCGAGCCTCATTGTAATCATTCTACTCAGACATAAGTGTGTAGCAGTGACATCTCTTCTTAGAGATAACTACCACCATTCGAGCAAGTTCTTTTTTAGTTCTCTAGTTTTACAGTTTCGGCCTATTTTATTTATTCAATAGAATTTATTGTTCATTGGATATCTTTTGTTGTTCTCTGTATCTTAGTTTTGTTGTATTCAGTCTGTTATTCATTTTGTTCTGCTCATAAATCTGGTTTAGTGGTATCAGAGCAGTCTGCTCTTCATTTATTTGTTTTCGTGCATGTCCCCGACAAGATCTGGGTACAAGAAGATGGGACTCAAACTAGTTGAGACTTTTCCCGGTCATGCCAAGCCCAAAAACAACTCATGGGGGATGATAAGAAAGATTATCAAGTAGGAGATCCTTTTAAATTATTTCTCGAGGAATCCCTTGCTCGACAAAGGAACAAAATGATGGAAAACTTTGCACAGATCCTTTGGCAACTTCCCACATGAGACACATCTTCATCAAGCAGCCATGTAACCCCCTTCAAGGTACAAGTAAATTTTGATATTCCATTATTTGAAGGAATGATATATGCAGATGTTTTAGATAAATGGTTGAATCTACTCGAAGGGTACTTTTCGGTCCACAATTTTTCAAATAGGGAAAAGATTACCTTTTCACTCCTCAAGGTCGTCCCCCATGTTAAGGACTAGTGGGATACTTACTCCAAGTAAAGGGCCATGGAGGAATCCGAAATATTTGCAGTCGCCCCCACATGGAATTACTTCAGGGATGCCATTAAATAATAATACTACCTTGTAGGAAGCTATGAGGAAAAGTACACAAGATGGACCATGCTGCGTCAAGAAAGGGACCAGACAATACCAGATTTCACCAATATTTTCCATACCCTACGCACAAAATTGGGTATCAAAGACTCTGAACGACATCTAGTGCTCAAATACCATGACTGTATGCATAGATACATTCAAACATAAATGTAGTTTATGGAAATTGCATCATTAGGTGCAACTTATAGATATGTTTTCAATATTGAGCAAAAATTTAAGCAGAAGAGGAGAGAATTTGGATATGCAAACTCTTCACAGTTGAAGTAGGGAAAAGGCATCCCCAACCCACAAAACAAGGGAGAGAGAAAATATGGTCACTCTCAGGAAAACCAGTCCAAGAAACAACCCAGGAAGGGTAATGAGAAGTAGAATAAGGACATGAGAAAGTGGTGTGAATACCATAAAATCCCTTGGCACAACACCGAAGAATGTTGCTCCAAGTAGTCACTAGTGGCCGAGATGAAATTTTCCGAGTTCGAGGTAGATTCTAACTCCGAATCAAATCCATAGGGAGGGAAGCAGATTATCGATGTCGAACTAAGTTCCATTGTCTCTACCACACAAGTCCAACCAAACAAACCAGAAGAACCAAAGGACAGGGAATGCCACTCACAGATGTGGGTAAAGGGGGCTCTGCTTCATTTCATTGTCGATAGCGACAGTCAGAAGAACCTGATCTCGGCAGAGGTCTTCAAGCACCTGGACCTACCGGTGACACCGCACCCACAACCCTACACCATCGGCTGAATTTTCCAAGGAAGAGATCTCTGATTCATCCAACAATGTCGTTTTACCATATTTGTGGAAGAAACATGTTGTGTATGACTCTAGACCTTGCAATGTTATTATTACTTTGGGTAGAAAATTGTATAGGATACTAGAGGTAGCGTCGCCTACCGCTATTTATTTAATCTTTGCTAATCAATGGAGTAAAGTCATTTCAAATACCGAGAAGTTCATATTCTTTGTGGTCTGTGGTCATAGTAAGCATAAGGTCACCACCACATCTGTGACCTCTACACAGAGCCTCTCTTTGCAGTAGAATCAAGTGCACGGGATCGTGGAAGAGTACAGAGACATCTTCTCCTCACCCATTGGGGTACCGACGCACTACCAAGTCAAGTATCCAATTGATATAAATCCAGGTGCACCTCTACCTAATGGAGCATTCTATCATCGCTCGTTGATGGAAAATGATGAAATAAAGCATCAAATCCAAGAACTGCTTCAAAAGGGGCACATTGAACCCAACTCCTCCCCTTGCGGAAGCCCGATTATACTGATGCAAAAGAAAGATGGGGCTTGGCGGCTCTCCATTCATTATAAAGCATTAAACAAAATCACAGTTAGGAATCGATACCCAATTCCATGAATTGATGACCTTCTTGACCAATTAAAGGGGGAAAAGTTCTTCAGCAAGATTTACCTAAAGTCTGGCTACCACCAGGTTCCCATTGAGCCGCCAGATGTATGGAGGACAAATTTCAAATCTAAAGAAGGTCTCTTCGAATGGCTGGTCATGCCCTTTGGCTTAACAAATGCACCAAAAACTTTCATGAGGTTGATGGATGATGTATTGAGACCCTTAACCAACTCCTTTTTGGTAGTATATCTGGATGACATCCTCATCTTCAGCAGAACTTGGGAAGAGCACATGCAACATATTCAACAAGTTTTGAGCACTCTACGATAGCACAAGCTATATGCCAACTTGGAAAAATGATCCTTTGGCATGAACATGGTCCAATACTTGAGATACAATGTTGACGAGCATGGGGTACATGTGGATCCAACTAAAATCCAAGTCATCCATGACTGGCCAACCCCGGCCACATTGACCGAGATTCAAAGTTTCTTGGGACTTGCCAACTTCTACCGACGGTTCATGGTGGGATTCCACCATATTGCATGGGCCCTCAACCAAGTGACCAAGGGTGATGGCAAGGAAACGTTCACATGGGGGAAGGCACAACAACGAGCATTTGATGATCTGAAGCATCGCTTGTGCTCAACTCCAGTACTCTCCTTACCCGATATGTAAAAACCGTTCGAGATTGAGATTGATGCATTAGACTATGTTGTAGGCGCAGTTCTCACTCAACACAGTCATCCAATAACATACCATAGTGAAACACTACCAGATATTGTTCAGAAAGACCCCACTTATGACAAGGAAATGTATTCCATTTTGCAAGCCTGTCATCAATGGAAACATTACATTTTGGGAAAGGAGACAATCATCCATATTGATCACAAGCCTCTGTAGTTCATACAAACACATGGGAAGTTGCAGAACAACTGCCATCAAAAGTGGTCCACATACCTACAACAGTTCCATCTCAACATCAAGTATAAGACATGGATCACAAATCATGTCGCTGACTGCCTCAGTCGACCTCTTGTGGCTATAGTCACCACCACTCTCCATTCATGTGGGCATGAGGCATCTGAGTGGCCCCAACTTTATCAACAAGATCTTGACTTCGCCACTACTTATCATCTCTTGGGTACATGTGCGAATGTCATCAATTTTCACATTCACGATGGAATGTTATGCCATCTGGGCCAACTCTATGTTCCTGGAAGCGAGCGTGCAAAGCTTATTTTGGAGGCTCACTACAGTCAGATGGTAGGACATTTTGGCATGGAGAAAGTTGTGGCCATTCTACATAAACATTTTTATTGGCCAAAACTTCGATAGGACGTCAACAAGTATATCAGATCTTGCACTGCATGTGTCATTGCCAAGCCAACCATCAAGAATCAAGGCTTATACACCCCTCTTCGTACTCTCTAAAGGCCTTGGGAATCCATCTCGATGGATTACATGTCTTGCCTTTCATCCACCAAGCAAGGCAATGATTGCGTATTTGTGGTGGTTGATCGGTTTTCGAAGATGGCCATTCTCACACCCTAAAATAAGAGCATCACAATGATAGATACTGTGAATCTCTTATTTGAACATGTGTGGGTCCATTTTGGGATACCATATACCATCATATACGATCAGGACAACAGGTTATTCAACACATTTTGGTCGAGTTTCTTTGCACTGTTGGACACCAAGCTCACTAAATCCACTACCTTCCACCCTCAAATCGATGACCAAAAAGAGGTCGTCAATTGGATGATTGTGCATATCGTGCACATGTATAACTTTAAACATTCATGTATGTGGGATGAGAACTGTCTTCCCTATGTTCAACATAGCTACAACAAGGCTCTCCATAGCTCCACCGAACATAGCCCATTTCAGGTGAGTCTAGGATTCCAACCCTTGGGTCCCACTGATGTTGCACTACCTCTTGGAACCACACATAAAAAATCTTCCCATGTTCAATCTGAGGCCAACAAAGCCACTAGATTCATTGAGCAGAATTAGCACATCCGCCAATAGGTCCATGAGATTTTGCAAAAAGCCAATGTTAAGTACAAGCAACGATATGATTAACACTTGGTACCGCACATGTTTCAGGTGGGAGACAAGGTTTGATTACATTACAGAAATAATGCCTTATAGGGCCCCATCATAAGCTCCATCCACTTTTCTATGGGCCTTACACTATCACCAAGGCTGTGGTTGATAATGATTTTGAGCTCAACACTCCCCCCTTCCTTGGATTTCACCCAGTGTTCAAAGTGGAGCTCCTTCGACCATATTTTCCACCATTATTGGACACCTCAGAGATCACAAAAAAATTGACACCCACATAGCTCAACCCTGACTGCATGGAACATGAATCCACTGATAAGATAGTGGGCACACATGTCAAGGGAACTCACCAGCAGAGGATCCAACTTTATTGGGTTGTCAAGGAAAGACAACTCCTGCACCAAGGCAAGTGGTTCACCCGGGACCAAATTTAGAAGAAATTTCCTCACTTGTTGGGGGAACTCAATGCAATGGAGATAATTTCTTCCTAAGGGGGGAGGACTGATCCAGGTGGATATTGGTGGCCACCCACCTATTCCAACTAGCTCCGCTAGACAATTTTTAGTTCAACACTTTTATTTGTATTGATGACATTTATTTGTAATTGTGTGTTCTGCACTTTTGGGGCTATCCTGAAGCCCTACACAATATCCAGGAGGATATTGTTGGCTGCCCACCTATTTCAACTAGCTTATTTTGGAATTGTTCATGTTAGTACATCTTTCTGTACTTCCAGGGCCATTTTGGGGCCCTAAACAATCTTTTTCTTGGCTTGCCATAGTCAAAATGTACACGAAGATAGATTTTGATGACTTACTATGTAGATCTTGAAAAGACCTTTCCAATGGGCTATCACACGCCTAAAACATAGGTCGTATGAAAACTTTATGATCCCGGAAAATTGAGGTACCAACTTATCCATCGGGGTCCACATAACTTTTGGTGTTTCATCTCCTAGGGTTATGTTTTTGGATGTCTATGGTTTTGGCATTCATGAGTAATGTTAAAAGAGACTTTGTAGCCTCATTGTAATCATTCTACTCAGACTGATGTGCGTAGCAACCACATCTCTTCAATGATATTGCTACCACCATTTGAGCAAGTTGTTTTTGGTTATGCAGTTTTACAGTTTCAACCTATTTTATTTATTCAATAGAAGTTATTGTTCAATGGACATTGCATCATTAGGTGTGGATTATAGATATGTTGTCAATATCGAGCATAAATTTAAGCAGAAGAGGGGAGAGTTTGTATCTGCAAACTCCTCACAGCTGAAGCAGGGAAAATGTGACTGCAACACACAAAACAAGGGATAGAGCAATGATGGCCACTCTTAGGACAACCAGTCCAAGCCACAACCCAATATGGGTAATGAGAAGTCGAAGGAGGACATGGGAAAGTGGCACAAATACCATAAAATCCCTTGGCACAACACCGAAGAATGTCATTCCAAGTAGTCACTGGTGGATGAGCTAAAAGTTTCTGACTTTGAGGGGAATATTCTGACTCTGAATCAAATAAATAAGGAGAGAAGTAGATTATCGATGTTGAACCCAATGCCATTGTTTCTACAACCAAAGTCCAACAATAGTCAAAAGAACCTGATCTTAGCAGAGGTAATCAAGCGTCTGGACTTGCCGATGACACAACACCTGTAGCCCTACACCATCGGATGGATTCACCAAGGAAGAGATATTCATGTCAACCACCATTATCATTTGTCCTATGACATCAAGCCCTTCAAAGACAGGATATTGTGTGATATTTCTCCCCTTGAAGTTTGTGATGTTATTTTAGGATAACCATATTTGTAGAAATGACATGTTGTGTATGAGTTTAGACCCCGCAGTGTTATTATTACTTTGGGCATACAATTGTACATGATACCAGAGATAATGATGCCTACCTCTATTTCTTTCATCTCTGCTAAGAAATGGAGTAAATTCATTTCACAGACCGGGAAGTTCATCTTCTTTGTGATCCGTGGTCATAATAAGCAGAAGTTTGCCGCCACATCCATGACCTCTACATAGAGCCTCTCTTTGCAGTAGAAGCAAGTGGACCGGATCGTAGAAGAGTATAGAGACATCTTCTCCTCACCCATGGGAGTACTGGTGCACTGCCAAGTCAAGCATCCAATTGATCTAAGAATCGGTTCACCTCTTCCTATTGGACTAGTCTATTGTTGCTCGTTGATGGAAAATGACGAAATCAAGCATCAGTTCCAAGAGTTGCTTCAAAAGGGGCACACCAGACCCATATCCTCCCCTTGCGAAAGCTCGATTTTACTGGTATAGAAGAAAGACGGGACCCGGTGGCTCTACATTGATTACAGTGCATTAAGAAAAATCACAGTCATGAACTGATACCCAATTCCCCAAATTGATGACCTTCTTGACCAACTCAAGAGGGAAAATTTATTCAACAAGATTGACCTAAAGGTTGGCTACCACCAGGTTCCCATCGAACTGACTGATGTATGGAAAACAACTTTCAAATCTAAAGAAGGTCTCTTCGAATGGCTGGTCATGCCCTTTGGCTTAACAAATGCACCAACAACTTTCATAAGGTTAATGGATGATGTATTTCGACCCTTGACCAACTATTTTGTGGTGGTATATCTGGATGACGTCCTCATCTTTAGCATAACTTGGGAGGAGCACATGTAGCATATTCAACAAGTTTTGAGCACTCTGCGACAACACATGCTATATGCCAACTAGGAAAAATGATCCTTTAGCATGAACATGGTCCAATACTTGAGATGCATTGTTGATGAGCATAGGGTACATGTTGATCCAGCTAAGATCCAAGTCATCTATGACTGGCCAGCCCTAACCACAGTAACCAAGATTCAAATCTTCTTGGGACTTGCCAACTTCTACCAACGGTTCATGTTGGGATTATCCCATATTGCATGGGCCCTTAGCCAAGTGACCAAGGGTGGTGGCAAGGAAACATTCACATCGGGGAAGGCACAACAATGAGCATTTGATGATATGAAGCATCGCTTGTGCTCAACTCCAGTACTCTCCTTACCCGATCTACAACAACCGTTCGAGATTGAGGCTGATGCATCCAACTATGTTGTAGGCGTAATTTTCACTCAGTTTGGTCATCCAATAACATACCATAGTGAAAAACTCTCAGATACCGTCCAAAAATACCCCACCTATGACAATAAAATGTATTTCATTATGCAAGCCTGCCGTCAATGGAAACATTACATTTTGGTCAAGGAGACAATCATCCACACTTATCAAAATCCTCTGCAGTTCATACAAACACATGGGAAGTTGAAGAATGCGTTTCATCAAAAGTGGTCCACATACCTACTGTTATAGAAATATTTTCCTCACCATTGCTATCTTGCACAGAGGGCCTTTTTCCATTTTGCTATGCAGACTTGTCATCCCTTTTTGATGAATACAAAGCTAAAAATATACATTTTTCCACATATACTCTCCCTATCTTTTATACAAGATGTGTATACGCTGGTTGCTCCACTACAACCCGCATACATCGGGATTTCTACCATAAAATAAAAAATGAGGTCGGGTTTCCATGTCATGACATAAGATATCTGATCCTTGGCCTTCCATATATTGGAAACATTTCGACTTGGCCCTTCAGTTGCATTCTGAAGGCTATAAGAGCACAATTTCAAGCTATGGAAAAGGGGAGAAAGCATTCAACTTTGAGAGCAAGGTTACAATGGAGAAATTACTTCATATTGAGTCTACATCCCTTTGTCCCTCAAGTTTGAGCACAATGTTCAATCCCCAAGCTCTTTCCCTATTGCTGAGAGGACCTCATTGCCTCTTTCCTATGAGCTTACCTTTGGTGGAGGATTGAAGTGGTGGAGACCCAGTTGGAAGGAACTTGGTTTCTTGGTTTTGAACCGTGTCGACATGGAAGTCTATAATGTTGTCACTTCTACTGATCAATTATTAATAGAAATACTCCTTTCCCATCCTATTGGTATCTTGCAAATATATGATTATTATCCATGGGCGTGTTTATAATGTTTATTAATGGATTATGCTATATGATGTGCTAACCCCTTTTATATCATCACTATGTATTTGTTCTGCTTGTTTGTTGAGAACTTCTTGCAGGTATAAAGCTTTGGGTCAAAGTGCTGAACGGTGGAACATCATCAAAAGTTGGATCGAGGTAGGCCTCTTTCTTATATTGCACATTAGTTTATATAACATATGTTGGAATTGAGTTGATTTCTGCAGTCATACCTATCTGTTGTGGTTTACCCTTGGCCATAAAGAGTTTTTCCCTTGTAATAGAAATGGCGACTCCACTAGGGAGAGATCTTCCTTCTAAGGGTTGAAGTAATTTTTCTTCTTGCATTGCTCTTTTTCCTTTGTATTTCTTGTCGTATCACTACTTGACAGATTCTGTTCACTCTGAGTCTGAGTTTTCATCCTTTTCCCCTTTTCTGGCCTTGTTTTAAAGCATATTCGCCCCTTTTGCCTTGACATTCATGTATACACGCTTGTTGTCTCACTGCAAGAAGCGTATATATGCTATGTTCTCATGAACAATTGTGTATACCACTTCCCCTTGCTTGTTTGCTTGGTTTAGTGACTGTTGGGTGGGATTTGAAGATTGCTGAGCCTTCTTAGGTCTCTATAGTGCCTTTTGAGATTATCTGGGATGACAAGAAACCTTTTTGGAGTTGAATTTTTGGGTAGATTCTTTCTCTTTGTTTTCCATTTTTGATTTGTCCTTGTTATCTGGGTTGTTTGCTTGGCTGCTTGGTATTCTACTCGAGTTATTGCTTTTATACACAGTAGAATTTATATATCAGGTTTCTCATCAATCCATGCATTTTCTTTTTTAGTATATTGAAAAAATAAAAAATAGGCACTTTGCATTGGTTGGCATTTTTGTCTTTGAATCTTTATCGTTAGCTTAGCACATTTAGTGAAAGATTGCATTTCACTTCTGAATTGCAGAGTTGAAATTGAAGACAGTACTGTTCTTATTAGCATATCATTCATTGAAAAGTTAAAGATAGACTTTGCATTATATCTATATTTATTTTCTTGCAAAGTCACAACACCATGAGTTTCACTTCCATACCTTTTTGAGTAACCACGACCAATAAAATTTACACTTTAAACTAGGATTTATTAGTCACGATTTTATTTTTTAGGGTGCACAAACTAGCCTAGGATTTAGTGCCTTGGAATAGGATCTTGTGAGTAAACTTCTCCAAGGCAATTAAATCAACATATGTGTTTGAGACAGGGAGTTGAGAAGTCCATTGTATAATTGGTAATATCAGGAGGCTCCACTCACACCGGAGTTAATCACAAGGTTGCATGAAGTTAGTTGAAGGGATAACCCCTGGATACTCACCTAGCGTCAGAGATATTTCTGTGGATTTATTCATATTTGGGGATCTTGCTAGTACCCATACCTCTGTGAGAGGCAGTGCTTTCAAGGTTTTGGGCTTCACTACCCTTCCCATATGGTGATATGGACTTATGAATTCTCGCCTGTGCATCAGTTATACAATGATTTATTAGTTGCTTGACTTAGGTATCTCATAGGTTACTTGTAGAGGTTATTCTGCTTGTACCCTGAGTCAGATAGGGGTCAGACAACACACAACCTTTATGGAGGATTACCTCTCTGGGGGGATCTGACCGACTGGTTGTTAAGCCTACGAGGGCCCTTATAATTGATTCTGTTACCTCCAAACTTTAGCAAGGAGTCTCAAGTCCCTCTTGGATGAGACATACCTTCTTTAGAGAGGAAGGCCACTCAGCCACTTTAGGCCGTTTGCATGCATATTGGCCATTTGACTTTTTGGTATGCTCTTTGACTACTAGTTGGCCTTAGTATATATTGTTATTTTTTGGAGAGTCATAAGTGGTCGTGGAGTCAGACTAGCTTCCTTGCAGGTCCCTTCGGTTGTTACAGTTACCACATATTTTCGATTTCTTGCCTTCTAAAAGGCATAGAGTTATCAAGAGTGGTACACACACATCCACTTTTCAGACTTGTGATTCCACAAAGATGAGTACCGAGTCTAGTCTTCAAAACACTGGGAGTTGTTCGACTCCCAATCCTACTATAGTTAATGACACCCCTTTGACACCTGTAACCGCTACAGTTGTAGTGCCAGAGGCTTATACAGGTACTATGGCTCGACTTGTAGTTAATGCTTCATCTCTTGCCTCAAACCCTTTTGGGGGTTTTGGCCACTCGTCGAGTTACAATGCTCATACCATCCCCATGGATTCTATTCCTTTTTCTTATGGTATGACTATTTTCCCTTCGCAGTTTTCGACTGCCATCCCAACTGCTGGCCATAACACTAACTTTGGACTTGGGGGCACTACACCTCCTTACACTCCCTTCCCGTTTGGTAGTTCTCATATTCCCCAAGCGAATCCTAATGTAGGAAGTGTCCCTGTTCTTAACCCTGGGTCTAATCCTTCTATGGCTGGATGGAACAACCTAGCTGGTGAACAAGTTCCACGTGAGATCGGAAGAGC
>CBVK0100154576.1:0-27569 GCA_900067695.1 Picea abies
TATTAGGTCTTTGACCAGCCCACCAGTCGGATCCAACCCAGATTTGAGGGTCAAATCAGCTTGGGAGCTAAACCATAAGTGGTTGGGAGGCCGACCACTTTCATAAATGTGTCGTTTAGCAAGTGCGCGGATTTTTGCGCTAACAGTCGCGCATCGTGCGCCTATGCGCGATTTCTACGTTCCTGTTTCGCGCATGCGCACGCGCGCCCAACGTCTGCAAAGCGCTCTTCAATTTTTCACTACTTTGTATAGTTTTTGACCTTTTTTTAATGCTGTGATATTAATTCAGGGTCATGAATGGCTTCATTACTATTTGACGATGTTGAGTTCTTGTAACCATGTGCAGACGAAATTTCAATGATAACAATAACATTTCTCTTTCCATCCAAAAACTGAAGGGAAAGTTCAAGAATATTTTCAATGGAGAGTCTACCTCTCAAGACGACAAGAAGAAGGACATCAGCAAAGTCAAGTGCTTTGCATGTCATAATTTTGGGCATTATGCGGAGCAATGTCTAAACAAGAAGAAGGGTCAAAATGAAACACAACTAGAGGTAGTTGTGTTGGAAAAGACTCAAGTGGATGATTTTTCCGATAAGTTTAAACAGATAGAGTTCTTACTTGTTTCAAAGACTTCCTTGTGTGCCATCTTAGTTGGTGTGTGGCTACTAGATAGCAGAACCACATGTCATATGATGGGATCACAAGAGTTGTTCGAGAGCTTCACAAAATCAGACTCAGACGTGCATGTGGAACTTGGTATGGGCACCAAGCATGCAGTAAAGGGATATGGAATAGTGCCATTCCAGATGGATTTAGGAGGCATGTTGAGAGTGATGGACATGTTATGGGTGCTAGAAATCAGGAGGAGTGTGCTCTCAGTATCAACGATCGAGAAGAAAGGATTTGACGTAGCATTTTAGGATGGATAGGCGTTGATCAAGCCCATATGATCTAGATCAGACACAACATCTTTTCTTGGAGTTAGAGAGAGCAACTTGTATAGGCTAAAGGGACAGCCTATGAGAGAACTGGAAAGAAACAAAGTGGAAAAGAACAAGGAGCGGGTAGCTATGAAGGTTGAGTATCTCAGAGGGAGTCAGCATTCAGGTTCAAGTGGGAAGGAGAATCCTTCCAAGTCTGTCAAGCAAGAGTCATGGTATGAGATGACCATGCAAGATGTTTAGAAGCATGAAGCTTATAGGAGCATGATCAGAGGGAAGTCTTCGAAGATGAGTGTGAACGAGATGGAAGGGATAGCTTTATGTTCAAAGAGAGTATCCAATCAGGTGGATTGGAGAGCAGCCATGGTAGCAGATATGGTAGTGAATACAAAGCCACATCTAGGTGGTAGAATTACCTTCCTCTCTAAGAGGGAGTGTTGATGCATGTAGCATTGAAATAGTACTTCCACATTGTCTTGTGTCTAGCATGTGGAATTCGTCCAGAGCCTTCTAACTGTGATAATTTACTTTAAGTAAAGTAATTATTAAAGTAAAGTGAGTTTATTAGTGAGTTGAGTTTTATTTAAGGAAATGCTTTAATTAACATTAGTGAATTAAATTATAGTCGTTGATCTCAAGTGAGGTGAGAGTAATCTCAACCGTCAATCACTTTGAAGATTAGGGTTAGGTCATAACTCAATCTTATAAAAGCAAGGCTAGGGTGAAGGAGGAGATACTTTTCACATAGAGATAGCAAAGAATGACTTTTTCTAGTGTGGATTCATTCAAGAGTGTAGAAGCAAATAAGGAATTTTGCTTACACATGCTATGAGTGAGTGAGATCTTATTGATTGGGTGAAGTAGGAATTTCTTCCAAGTGTTGATGCAGAGAGAGTTGGATCATGAAGGACTGTAATTCAAAGAGATATTAGATAGGTGGAGAAGGACTTCCATATAAATATCTAGGCCAAAGGAAGAGAGAGAGAAGTTGTACAACAAAATGATTGGCCACTGGGGACAGTGCAGGTTCTCTGGTATGGGTTACGTAGAATAGTGCGGGTTTCAGTGTGATTGTTGCATAGATAGCACAAAGCAGCGCCGGTATCGGGGTAAAAGTTGCATTATTGTCGTATAGGATTGTACAACAAGTTTGGCAACAGATTAGCTAGTCATGTGTTGATGTACTTTCTCTCTTTTCTATTTGGGCCATTTTCCTAGTAAGGGAGCCCTTTTAAGCTTTGAATTTATTTGAATGATAAGTTAGTTTTGGGGAATAATATATTTGTGTATTGTGTGTGAGATTTTGGTTTCCCTATTTATTCTTTCATTGTAATGTTTAGTTGATAACTCAACTATGCTTTTATTCAATAAGTGATTTATTTGGAATTAACTGTTAGGTGTTGGGTTAAGGGAAATTTCAACAGGTCGAATCCTTTTATTGCCTCTTCGATGCCCGGAATGAAATTATCCATATGGATCCCTTCCCTTCAATTTTTTTTTTAAACAAGACTTCGCTAGGTGTGGTAAATTTGGTCGATGGCATTAACACCATGCATCAACAACTGTGTGACTAAGACTTTTGGACTAATCCAGGATCAGATGGTCGTGGTCGCTTTGCATTGATTAAAATCTATCCCCGCTAGGGTTTTGATCGACCTTGGCCAATGTGCGAAGAAATTATGTCATTTCATCCATGTTCAGAGATCATCCCTTCTTCACACATAGAGATTTCAACTATGGACACTTTGCGACCATGCGATAGAGCACTATTGGAAATCTTTCTGTTGGAACCTTTTGTTTGAGCATTCAAACCCTTGATGATAAATGATGAATTATAGTTGATGTGGCAAGGAGAGGCATCAAGTAGTGCTTTATACTTTCCTTGTTGGTCATTACTTGGTTTAACCACAAAGGAGCTAATTAAGCATATGGCATTTTCTCATTTATGTGCAGAAAAGGGAATTGCAAAGGCCTCCATCACATTGAATAGAATGCAGAAGCTCGTTTTTCCATCTACGCTCTCTTTTTCATGATCACCTCTCTTCTCCACCTATGCAAAACCACAATTGCTTCAATTCAATATGATGGCCATGGAATTAATTCAATATGATGGCCATGGAATTCGATGGATTGGGCTCGGCTGCCATATGGACCATTGGTGCTAAACACGGCTTAATGCAACAAAATTTTGAGAGTAGTTGTAAGGAATAATTACAGGAGGTGCAACCTGTGCATTGAGATTAGAGCTTTTTTAATTTCTACTCAGCCTAAAAGCAATTCATGGAGGTTTACATAGAGAATAGAGATGTACAACCTATAAAATAGTGGCAGGAAACAGTGGGCAAACTTATTTTGCAGACACACCAATGTGAAGAAAAATGAAACCCTAGAGGTCACGTGTTGTAGAGAGAAGAATGTGAACGGTCATGCAAGTGTGCCCGGGACAGACTGACATGCAGAGGATGTTAGAGAGGTGTTTATGTAAGTAAAATGTTTCAGAAATTACCTGTTATGGAAAACTACCATAGCATGTTTCAGGCCTAAAAACTACAGGCTTTGATACCACTCTTAGTACACACAAATATAGAGATACATGTGAGAGCATATTATTCATTAATATGATACATATATAAATACATTGAAGTGACCATTGAATTTGAATTCCAAGAGGTCTCTTGGACTCTCGACGACCGTTACACTCACTTGAATTTTCACATTCCTTCAATAGTGTAACCCTAATGGATTATGTTTCCAACAGTAAGTTTACATGTACTTTTTGAAGTTGAATTACACTGTAAAGGGGTGCATTTTCAGTAGAAGCCAACACCCTTCATTTTTGAGTTTGAATTGTCTAAGTCAATCTAAATGGATCGAATTGATGAAATGTTAGAGTTACTAAACACTCTGATACTCTCAATTAACGACAATATGGTCACAACTAAAAAATCAACTTTGCAATCTGTTCTAATGTGTTTTGAAGTTTCATAAGCCAAAGTGAAACTGCTTCAAACTCAAACTCAGTTTCTTCATGATGAAATTGAACGAAACAATATTCACCATTCTGAACTAGTTTTTGTTGAGAACAACCCTCTTTTTGAAAACATCGCTATTTTACCCCCAGCTTAGTGATGTATAAATTTTACAAATACATATGGCCATGGGCCAAGAGATGTAATATGTAAACCTTATAAATTATAATGGTAAATAAATATAATGTCATTGCAGGTGGACACAGACAGAATAATAGGGGGATAAGTATCCATAAGAGGGGGAAGGGTCCAAGGAGTCCAAGAAGGGAGAGATCATGGGTATTAATCTCAACCACCTTCTTCTAGAAGTCACCTTGTGTTATGAACCTTTTATTTCCTTTGGAGTGGAAAATCATTGAATGCCAGTAAGAGGGTGGGTGAGATAAGTCACTTTAGGAAGTTATTGTGAGCATGGTGGATGAGTACAATCCTCCTTGGGAGGAGTGTGAGTCAAGCAAGTAAGGAAACGAGTAATTCATATGGAAAAATGTAGCATTTAGTCAGGTAGTCATGCAAGAAGTCGAACAAGTTCTTGAAGCAGCGAGAGTCTGAGACATAACATTTTGGAGAGTTTTACATAGTGGTCTCATAGACCATGATTTTCGAGAAATTATATCTTGCATAGTTGTGCGGAGACAGTGAGTTGGAGAAACACATGAGCATGGAGCGTGGGAGATAAAGAAGTAGGTTGTTAGGATTGCATAGAGAGATCTATGTGAGAGAGAAAGTTTCCTTGAGGGAATTAAGTTGTTTGCTTGCAATTTCTCCTAGAACCTGACATCCCTGGAATCCCCAATAGAGATATTCCTGACCGACCAAACACATTTCATCCCTAGAGGGAAGAGGGAAGGCTTAAGGGAATGTGAGCAATGAAGGGGGATTCCCTTCCTTGGATTGTGTGGGTCATGGGGAAGAGAGATGGGTGCATTGGGATAGTTGTAGGAAGACTAGACACCTTGGGAAATGTTTCGACTATGAGGGACACCCTCTTTGTGGATACATAGCCCCAGCTTGGGTGTGATCTCCCTCTTTGTGGATACATAGCCCCAGCTTGGGTGTGATCTACTAATGAGATTTGGAGCAGTAGGTATATGGTTGGGAGGAATGTTTGTCCCCTGCAATTAGTTGCATCATTTCTACTTAAAGAAAAGTGTTGTTCTTTGTATTTATTTATGTTCTCGTATTTAATTGTTGTGCATTAAGAACTTTGATTTCAATGATTATATGTTGTTATGAGATGTTGTTTTCGTTCATGTTCATAGTGTTTACAAGTGACGTTACATGCATGATTGTTAGGCATGTTGCACTGTGTATTTTTTGTTTATTATTTTTGGAATCAGAGGCAATTTTTTACAGTGGTGTGCCCAGATGGGTGGTCTGGGTATGTTTCATAGGTTTTTGTAGTACGGCGCCTCGTTTGGAGGTTGGGATATGTTACAATGATTATGATGATAATCCAGATAAACAACTAGTATAGAAACAACTCAGTGAGCCAACTTTAGATATAAATGTAGATGAATATCAACTTTCTCTTTCCAAGCCAATCATAAGACCTTGGAAAGAAATTAAAAACAATAATCATAGAACAAGTGTTGGATATGAAAAAGAATTCACCTTTCATATTATGAATTATACCAAACCATTCCAATTCTAGAGTATTGGATTGCTTCAAGAAGGCTCATTATGACCTACTCTAGTTGAAGAGCGGATTCTAAAATGCCAACATTGTCATCAAATTGGCCACATGAAAGATCATTTTTTTATCTGTATCCTTGTGAGCATTGTGGAAAGCATAATCATCCTTCAAACAGATGTTCCAAACACAAGAAACCTACAAGAGTAAAGTGTATAAATTCTTACTCCATCACCTAGGTACTTTGTTATTTAGTAATTTCCTTACTGCAATCAGATTAGCAGCCCACAAAACAATAATACACTACTGAAATATTCAACTCAATATCATGTAGCGGAAGCATAAACTAGGAAACCATATCAAGCACACATGAACACCATAATTTTTGGGTAAATACCCCTGGAAAAACCCCGGAGGAAAAACCAATCTTGAGAATGATTTTATTATGCTAATATCAGGTCTCCTGTAACAGGGATAATGGACCATTGAGAGAAATACAACTGTAGACTAACCTAGAAAGGGCTGACCTGTTGTACAATCAATTTTGGCACACTTTTCTAGGCATCTGCGACTGTCTCTTCCTTTACCCACGGATATTCGTGACCTTCCCCACTGTGACCTGTAGATGTCCATGACTGTCTCCTTTGTGGCCCATGGATGTGTATGGAAAACCTGTACGAAAAGCTTTGTATGCTTCAATACTCTCCTGTCACTTCCTTCTGTTGAAACCTGCCTACGTACACCTTTGTTCTCTGTTCTCCTTGACTTGAATTATCTCTAGATGATGGACCTTCTCCACTTATCCAAGATCTTGAACCACAGTCCTTCGTGATCCAATACTTTGTGTCAACTCCCTCAACACCTATCAAGTGTAAGCAAAATTCCTTCTTTGCTTCTAAACTCTCGAATGACTCCACACCAGCAAAATTCCTTCTTTGATATCTATGTGTGAATATATTGTCCTTGGTCCTCTTGAATCATCGTCCTTCATGATCCAAGCACTCGAGCAAAGGTCCTTCTCTACTCCTAAGTATGACCTTAGTGACTCCACACTACTAAAGGTCCTCCTTTGCTATCTGTGTGAATTGTATCTTCCTCCTTCTCCTAGCCTTGCCTTTATAATCATGAGTTAAAATCTATTTTTAATCTCCAAAGTGATCTATGGTTGAGATTACTTCTCACACTAACTTTTAGATTTAGATTACATGTTGCATGCTAAGTACTTTTAGCATGTTTCATTAATAACTCAACTAATTAATTACATAATTAAATAAAATCAATTTACTTTGATAATTCTTTTAATTAAAGTAAATTCAAGAGTAGAAGGCTTTGGACGATTTCCACACATCTAGACACATAGACTTGTGCGGAAATACATGTCTGATGCTACCAGTAACATCAACACTCCCTCTTAGCGAGGAAGGTATTTCCTTAAGAGCCACCTGGAACTGGTTTTGCCTCTGACTCTGGCACAATGTCACACACATCATCCTGCATATTAGCATTCCTCCAACCCTATTGGTCAGTTTCCCCCTGAATACTCGAAGTCTCAAAATCGATGACACTACATATCAATTCCACGAAGTTTGAAAACTTCATCGAAGGTCTTCTCTCCCTCAATGTGCTTGTATAAGCTTCTTGTTCCTAAGCATCCATCAATGTCATCTCGTACCAACTCGATCTCCTGATAGAACTGAAAGGGGCTAACTCCCTCTTCCCCTCTAAAGGTTCACTCCCCACACTAGTAGTCTGTGAACTTTTCTCATCCTTCGGTTTATCACCCTTCAAATCCTCCCGATCATCGTCCTTTGTCACTGACATCGATCCATGATCCCCTTGGATCCTCTTACATGCTAGCCTTGCAACTAATATAACAT
Organism: Picea abies; assembly: GCA_900067695.1. Lineage (NCBI taxonomy): Eukaryota > Viridiplantae > Streptophyta > Pinopsida > Pinales > Pinaceae > Picea > Picea abies. The sequence continues at coordinate 7,484 of CBVK0100154576.1, forward strand.
GACCTCTCTGACACCAATGCTTAACGTTGTGTGCTTAACGTTGTGTCAGGGCTAGCTCCCTCTAAAACATATGAGTACTTTCCCTTTCTGAAAAGTAACTGCAAAACCCATGTTATCCAAAACTGAAATTGAGAGCAAGTTCTTCTTCAGTTCTAGTACATACAACACATCTTCCACCTCCAGAAAACCTCATGACTCGAGATGGAACCTGATTGTCCCAACTCCTTCTACACCACACTTGGCATGAGTTATAATCTCCACATGTAAACCTGAGTCCATATTTGACCAACCAATAAAAAAATCATGTGTCCCCGTCATGTGATGAGAAGCACCACTATCCAAGTACCACGAACTCCTTAAGTAGGTGTTGGTAGAGAGGCACATGAACATTGAGAATTCCTTCTCAAACGTTTTTGCAAACTCATCTAGTTGTGTCTCTGCCAATGTTGTTTTATGCGTCTTTCCTTGCCTCTTTTTCTTCGGACATTGTGATGCTTAGTGCCCAAACTTGTGGCACATGAAGCACTTGATTTTACTCAAGTCCTTCTTTCCTGGATGTGAGGTTGACTCCTCACTATTACCCTACTTTCTTGAACCCTTTCCTTTTCCCTTCCTTCTCTTACTGACAAGGGTCAGGTTCTCCTCCTCTTCATCTTCTTGCTTGTCGCTCTTAGGCTCCTCTTGAGTCTCTTCCTAGATGCAATCATCCCAAAGTCTCTACCAATCTAGCATATTCTCTCGAGCACAAACTCCTTTAACAAATGGTTCCCATGACTTGGGAAGACCATTCAATGCCATGTTAACGAGCTCTGCATCCTATGCTTTCTCCCCTATGGTTTCAATTTCATCACGCACATGCGTGATCCTCGTGAGGTAGCTGGTAACATTATCTAATCTAGACATCTGAACCAATCTGATTTTATTCCTTAATATCATCTTCCTATCCATGTTCTTGCTTTGGAATAAACTTACCAAGGCATCAAACATCTCTTTGGTTGTCTTCTTCTCGTTTAGGTGAGGGATTAGATGATCCTTCACAGAATCTAGGAGGACTCTTTCTACTTTGATCTCCTTCTTGTTGTGATCATCTAAAGCCGTTGGATCTATCAGTGGAGTAACTTATTTATCCACTAACTCCCAAAGGTCATACTCCTTCAATGCCAAAGTAACTCTTGCTTTCCAAGATAGGAAGTTGGATGCTCCATCCAATCTATCTTCAAATCTCAACGGTGTTGTTGTCATCCCTAAGACCTGATAAACTGCCCTGGAAATATCATGTTGCTGGAAAAATGCCCCTATACTATCTCGTACAGCTTGTCTATGACTTGTCCTTCTTTGACCTGTGTATATTCGTGACTTTCTACACTATGACTCGTGGATGCCTCTATATACTTGCAAAAAAAAACCACATGTTCTACCCAATATTATTGTTTCCCTAAAAATCTATCCTTTGATTTCCCCTATTGATAAGATTTGTCTTCTTGGTTTCCTCCCTTCAAAGACTAGGCTCTGATACCATGTTAAAATCCTTTCAACCCTAGGTATGCTCTGATACCATGTTTAAATTCTTACTCCATGACCTAGGTACTTTGTTATCTAGTGTTTTCCTTACTGCAATTAGATTAGAATCTCACAAAACAATAATACACTACTAAAATATTCAACTCAATATCATGCAACAAAAGAATAAACTGGGAAACCAAATCAAGCACACATGAACACCATAGTTTTTGGGTAAATACCCCTAGAAAAATATTGAAGGGAAAACCAATGTTGAGAATGATTTTATTATGCTAAAGTCATGGTTTTCATAATATGTATAATGGCCCACTGAGAGAAGTACAACTGCAGACTAACATGGCAAAGGATGACCTGTCGTACAATCAATTATGGCACATTTTTCTAGGCATCTATGACTGTCTCTTCCTTTACCCATGGGTATCCATGACTTTCCCCACTGTGACCCATGGATGTCCACGACTGTCTCCTTTGTGGCCCACGGATGTGTACATAAAACATGTATGAAAATATTTGTACGCTCCAGTACTCTCTTGTGGCTTCCTTTTGTTGAAACCCACCTATGTATGCCTATGTTCTCTCTTATCCTTGACCTGTATGATATCTAGATGAATGTCCTTATCCACCTATCCAAGATCTTGAACCATAGTCCTTCGTGATCCAATACTCTGTGTCGACTCCCTCAACACATGTCAATTGTAAGAAAAAGTCATTCTTTGCTTCTACACTCTCGAATGACTCCACACCAAAAAATTCCTTCTTTGCTATCTCTGTGTGAATGTATTATCCTTGGTCCTCTTGAATTACCATCCTTCATGATCCAAGCACTCGAGTAGAGGTCCTTCTCTACTTCTGAGTCTGACCTTGGTGACTCCACACTAGCAAAGGTCCTCCTTTGTTATATGTGTGAATTGTATCTTCCTCCTTCTCCTGGCCTTGCTTTTATAATCATGAGTTACGATCTATTTCTAATCTCCAAAGTGATATATGGTTGATATTACTTCTCACACTCACTTTTAGATTTAGATTACATGATGCATGCTAAGTACTTTTAGCATGTTTCATAAATAAATCAACTAATTAATTACATAATTAAATAAAATAAATTTACTTTAATAATTCTTTTAACTAAAGTAAATTCAAGAGGAGAAGGCTTTGGACGATTTCCACACATCTAGACACATAGACCTGTGTGGAAATACATGTCTGATGCTACCACTAACATCAACATAAAGAACCACTATGGGTGAATCAATTCTTGACAATGGTCATCAACAATCAAGAATATATATCAGTCATATCAAGGAATTCATTCTTGAGTATTAACACATCTTGCAGTGGAAAGATTTTCATCTTATCACCTTGTACCTGACAGGGTGGAATAACATTAGTGATTTGAAGTCAAGATTTAAGTTTCTAAGTCTTATCAATTGAGTAGTAACAAGAGAGCGTGATTCGATTTGTGGTCATCCCAAAACCACCAAATTAGTTTGTGGTCATCCCAAAACCACCATATTGGTTTGTGGTTTTTCTTAAACCACCAATTAGTAGAATACTTACAACTTCTGCTAGACAATGGTTTGTGATTTTCCTTAAACCTCCATTTAGTAGAAAACTTACAGGTTCTGATAGACAATAGTTTGTGTTCATATTTAAACCTCCATTCGAGAGAACTTACAATTAGCATAAGACATCAACTTCAACTTCTAGCTAAATTAAGAAATGTTTCGGGAACCATTGAGCCTTAGAGCCAAGTTCCAAGGTTTGTGGTCTTCCTTAAACCAACACCTCCATTTAGTAGAATACATCAACTTCTACTAGCCATTTGGTTTGTGGTCATCTCAAAACCACTAGATTTAGAGAGCACATTCAACTACTAGCAATTGTCCCCTTCCATATTTTAGTTTCCCACTTCAAGATTTCAACTCTCTTCTTGGACTCACATACACCCCTTCAGATTAAGGGGGGGAATGTTGGAAACCTAATCCACTAGGGTTATGGTATTAGTTACTCGTGAAGGAATACAAAACATCAAGTGATAGTAACAATCACCGGGAGTCCAAGAGACCTCTTGGAAGATGAATCCAAAGGTCACATCAATGTATCTATAGATGTATCATGTTAATGAATAATACAATATCACGTTTATCTCCATTTGCACATTCCAACAATAAGCAATCTATATAAGATCTCCATTGCACATTTGGGGTTTTTGTTATCCAAAGCTAAAGTCACAATGTAATCTAGTGACCTTGAATTGCTCTAACTCTATATCAAACACAGATTTGGATTGATGGTTATAAAAAACAAACCTAGTTGAACAAGCTCCTCTACCAAGTACATCCTTTAAGCCATTCAAAGGTTTTATTGTCATCAAATCCTTATGATCCACCACTTCCTTAGAATATGTGGACAATTTATGAAAGTAAAAAGTGCAATGTTTCATCAATACTAATGCTCTTGGCAAAACCATTTTGGCATGGCTCAATATGATGCTTAGTTTCCTCGAATATGGGGTTTTTGCACTATAAAATGAATTAAGAAATAAATTTCAAAGTTCCCAATCTATATGTTACCACATAAATTTGTTTTAAAGAGTTATCAAACTATGCCTTATAAAATATGTCTTTAAGAAAATCTAGACATATGATGAAAAATTACAATGACAAAATGCAACAAAATCATTACCTTCACCTTGTTCTTCTCAACAAAAGACTAAAAAATATGTAAGCTTCCCCCTCCCCATGGTAAATAATCTAGGTATTCAAATAGTACCAATGTGTTATTCAAATGTGTGATAGAAAATTATGTTTATCAATTCAAGTTTCCTAATGATTTCAACTTAGTCTTGCCTTCAAAATGTCAAATTTCTTTTAACCAATATAACAATGGGCTAGAACAATTTATTATCCTATAAAACTCTCACATAACTTCTACATTGATCCTTGCTACAATTTTGATCTCTATTTTAAAGTGTGTTAGCCATAATCAAGTGAAAATCCTTGTACCATACAACACCATCTCCAAACATGTGAACTCCTTGATTGTGAGTGAGAAACGGGAGCAATCAAAACCCTATCTCATCCCCACATATTTGAGGCGTGAGAAAAGGAACCTACATAGCAGCTAGAGTGAAAATCAAGGCATACCAAAAATCAATGGCCATTGAAATAGATGTAACGTGGGAAAATTCCTATAACAACATACAATATACAAGTTTAGTAGCTCAATGAGAACCACATCACATGAGACCCATTCTCAAAGATATTGAAAAACTTATGCAACTTGCAAGATCTAGTAGAAAACACACATAAGAAGCCTTATGGATTTCTATCTATATTTGTTAATCTTGAGCTTATCCACTGATAAATTCAAATGCAATAACCAAATTTAGGGACAAAGAATAGAAAATCACCACTCTTCAATTTTCTTAGATTTCTTTTCTTAGAAAATGTTTCTTAACAAATTAAGTTGTGTATATGTGTTGAAAAATCTCACTATCCCCAACACCTATATAAATTACTACCTTGTGTTTTCCCTTGCTGATAATTAAATTACAACACAAAGAATAAAATATACTGGCTGGAAATAAATAAAATAGCAGAAGCAATCTGAAAACCAAACTTCACACATGCACATCGAAATTATGCCCTTAAAATAAAATTTTCATTAATAATGACTCCAAGCTTACAAGGGCTCCCTTACTGGGAAGATGGCCCACCAAGGAAAAATACAAATCACAACAAACCTAGAAACTTTAGCCCTAAAGAAACCCTTTTCCTAATCTTCCCAAATCTTCCTACAGGACACTCAAGTCTACACTAGATATTTTTATTGGTCCTCAGATATGTAAGATCTTTGTGTTGGTACCTCATATATGTTATATGTGCCTGATGATACCTTAGATCTACACTAGATCTGTCCACTGATACCTCAACTTTGCACTGGATCTATTCATTGGTACCTAATATTTTCCTGTCGGTACCTCGGATCTACTAGATCTTCCTGTTGGTACCTCAGATATACTAAATCTTCCCGCTGATACCTGAGATATGTACTAGATTTGTCCACTAGTACCTCATCTCTACACTAAATATGTCTGTTGATACCTCATATCTACTAGATCTACCTGCCAGTACCTCAGATCTGATAGATATTTCCACTGGTACCTCAGATATGCACTAGATATGTCTGTTGGTACATCATATTTGCTAGATCCGCTAGCTAGTACCTTAGATCTGCACTAGATTTGTCTGATGGTACCTCAAATCTACTAGATCTACCCACTAATACCTTAGATTTGCACTAGATCTGTCAACTGGTACCTCATATCTACTAGATATATCCGTTGGTTCCTTAGATCTTCTAAATTTGTCCATTGGTACCTTGGATCTACTAGATCTATCCGTTGATACCTTAGATCTTCTAAATATGTCTGTTGGTTCCTCATATCTACTAGATCTGTCCACGGGTACCTCAAATATGCTCCTTATAAACCTATCCTTCGATTTCTGACAACTAGGTTTTCTTCTCCTTGCTGCACTACCTGGACTTTCCTCCTTTGGACTTGATCTCTAGATGAAATTCCTTCTTCACCTTTATTGAGATCCCCTTGAATCACAGTCCTTTGTGACTCAAGCACTTGAGCAAAAGACCTTATTTGATCGTGTCCTTGATCCCCTCCAGTCACAATCCTTCGTGACTCAAGCACTTGAGCAAAAGTCTTTCTTTGCTCTTCAATTGGATGTCTTTCTTCTTGGCCTAGCCTTTTTTTTATAGTCATGAGTTGTGATCGACTCAAATATAACCTTAATCCCCAAAGTGATCAATGATTAAGATTATATCTCATCTCACTTGAGATCAATGACTAAGATTCATTTAATGCATTGATGCTAATAACCTTAGCATTTCATTAAATTAAACTCACTTTAATTATAAAAAACACTTTACTTTAATAATTCCTTTAATTAAAGTAAATTACTAAGGTTGAAGGATTTGAACGACTTCCACATGTTTAGACACTTAGACCTGTGCAGAAATATATGTCTGATGCTACAAACATCAACATTATGCATGGCACCGCATATTATGGATTGAAAATACAAATAACAAAATACAACCCCACTAAGTACAATGGAGTGGATATCTTTCCAAAAAAACGCTCACTGGGTAATATCTTACAAAATATCTTATCAAAGATGGCCTAATTTTGAATATCTAATGAAATAACTCATTTACCTAAAAGTTGTGATATTCTAGTATGGTGACAAGTTTTGATCAAGGTGGTCGGTAAGGATACAAGCAAACCTAATTGAATATGTCGTTATGTTGAAGAGAGGCAATATTACCTTCCCTCTTCTCCGGTTTGGTGAGGCATATTCTTGGTATTACGATATTATCACAATTATTTCCTCATTGTTAGTCATGAGGAAATTAGTGCACATAATTCTTGTACTTCTTTGAATCTGAGTACTTCACACTAGAAATAGATGTTTTCTAGAGTTTCTTCCAAGAAAATACCCACAACGAGAGTCACTCCCAAGAAATACCCAAAACCAGAGTACACAAAATGGGAGATAAACATGAAACTAGGAAGGATTGCATGTAGAAGAAATCAACAAAATTAACATTAAACCTCAAAGAACATAACAAGATGATAGAAATGAACTAGGATGAGAGGCACTTAACCCCAACCAATTGCAGTAACAACAGAGTTGCTCCCAAACCATACCTAGAACCAAAACATTAAACGATGAAGAACTACTTGTAAAAGAAACCAATAACAATAACATTAAACCTCAAAGAACAAAGCAAGACAAGGGGCAATTATCCCCAGCTAGTCACATTAACAACTCCAACTAGATGCATTAACACATGCAACAAAAGACCATTAATTCCTTTAGACAAATTGGATATAAGTTTTCGAGGAACTTTCAAGAGCACTTTTACTCGAGAGACTTCGAACTTAATCCAAAATAGCCTCTTACTATTACAATGCTCCATTGGAAAAAAAATTATCAAAAAAGATTTTGAATTGGACTTTAGTTGAGCCCTTAGTTTCCATGTGGACAAAAGGGTTATGATAACAAAAGTCTCAAAATCTTATAAACATTGGACTTTTGGTTCAGACCTTAGAATCCCATATGGACAAAAAGGTTATGACAACAAAGGTCCTAAACCTCTCTACAACATGTGGAGTAGATTCTCATGTTCAATGTAAAATATAAATTAACCTTTTTATCAACATAAAAACTAATCTTATATTGAGCATACATATGGCATTAAAGTAGATGAGTTGTTATCAGCAACGAATGTCGAGTCCAAGGAAAATTCGAAAGCATTGGCTTAATCGGTTGACTATGTACTTAGTTTCTTTTCTAGATGGGCGTTAGACTCTATGTTAGGAACGTTAGTTGTATTTTGATTCAATGTAAAATTTTCTTTTAATTTTGGTGAAGTGGAACATATACTGGTATTACTTAAAACTATTCTATTTTTTAATTCAGGTTTATTAACAAGTGATTTAGTTATTAATTATTAGTGTTAAATGTAATATCTAAATTTTTTATAATGGTTTAATATGATATACAATATTAAAAGATTTCATATCTTTTCGGGTGTAGAATAGTTGGTGATGGAGTGTAATGTTAAAGCACTTCGTTATGTGATACTTTGTGTGTCATGTGAGGGGTAGCGTTGGTATGCTTGGAGGTTATAGGGGTAGCATTGGCATGCCTGGAGGTTATAGTCATAACAGTCAGATAACACGACCCTGTGTCACGCGAGTACATGCCCAACTAGTTGTTCATTTTACTAGTCACAAAAAAAACACTAAAAAATCTCGCCTTATTCTATAGTTTGAGAGAAAATAAAGTCTCACTTAAAACATATGTTTTAACACTTGTGCTTAAAATTAAGTGTATATCAAGAGTTGTTAATCTAACAAAATGTTTTTTTCAATTACCAAAATTTAATTATATAAAAAGTTAGAATTTCTATGGATCAATATAAATCTCATCCAAATTTTAATAATCTAGGTCAATTCAAAATTAGACAAAATTACTAAAAATATAGTTTTATTATACATAAAACTTCAATCGTGATAAACTCTAATCATATTGAAAAAACTGAAAATAAAATAAAATAAATTTGAATTCATATTGAATTTATATTAAAAACATAATCGTTTTATTACAAAAATAACTTATTCCAGATTTACATAATAAATTAATTATATAAAAAGATTATCCTAACCTCTTAAATAAACCATCTGAATGGGGTGACACGTGAGGGTCAGGTGGCTTTCCATGTGAATGAGTGAAATGATAGGTCTCGTATGGGGGCACAACATAGTATCATGGTGCCCAGTGTGAAGGGGAGGAGCTTGGTGGGGTGAGGATGACAGGACTAGGACTGGGTTTATGGCTCATCTGGAGCAAACTGGTCTTAGTAATGAAGTTGGAACGATGAGAAAGCAAGACATCATGACAGAAAGAGGGGGCTTAGGCATTATCTGTTATGAAGAAACCATTATGCTTGACTATGGGGGAATTCAACCTTTCCCAATCTTAGAAGGGTCATGGGGTTGGGTTCTCCTACTCATGTGGCAAAATTTTGTTGAAATTGTCTTAGAGGTTTCCTAGAGCTTTGTTGGAACGGTTAGTTGGGCATCTCACTCGATAGTGGTCCTATTTCTTTCACTAAGCTTGTTGTCTGGGGCAGATACCCTGTGCTTTGTTGGACTGGGTAACCAAACTAGTAGAGATCAGGGGGGTTAGGGAATTAATAGAGGAGACTATAGGGGTCGGGTTCAACCTAGCTTTACGGTTTGTTTAGTGACCTAGTTTTCCTAGTGTCATCATTGGCTTTCAATTCCCAAGTGAAAAAGTTGGATCGTGTGCCTTTATGTTGGATTGTGTGCAACATACAAAACACTTGGATTGTATAAAAATTGGAAAAATATTCACACTAGCAAGCCAAGAATGCAGAATACAAAGCGGACACCTGACATAGAGGATATACTAACAGGATGGTTTGATGGAGTAGTGAAGTTAAATGGCACTCAGAGCGGAGCTGGAGGGTTGATCAGAATTACAAAAAAATCATCCTACATATGGACCTTCAACTGTGGTCCGAGCACCAACACCAGGGCAGAATTATTGGGCGCCTAGGCCACGCTACACTTGGCCTCCAGACTAAATATTGAAGTCCTTCAGATACTTGGGGATTCCATAACTATTATCGAGTGGTTGAATAACAAGGGCGAACTACAATCCATCTCCCTCTTGGCCTAGAAGGACATAATTAGACTACTCCAACCCACTTTCAAAAAGATCAGCTACAAGCACATATATCATGAGCACAACAAAACCACAGATCAACTATCAAAGGCAACACTTCAGAAAAAAGCAGGCATTATAACATACAATCTTTGGACAGATGGACATGAGGGCCCACCATATTTCCCAAAAATTTTTTAAGATCTGCTACACACATCTCAGCGGTCTCCTATGTATGAGCGAAGGATTTTCTACTGGTTTTTGATATATTTTTGAGAATACATGATAGCTAGTACTCAGGACTTAATCTCTTTATGTGAAATTTTCAAACTCATAGAAGTTTTTTACCTTTCCCTCGTCTTTTCAACTTATGATCTTTCTCCTTTTGTTGGCTGAGAGACCACTATAGGCAAAAGATTCATATGACAACTGACCCTACAACTGTGATTGTAAATATTTTGTCATGAGAACACATTATATTTCAATATAATTGAGGATATTTCTCGTGGGAAAAAAATTAACATAGTAGTCTTAAAATTAAAGTTAATAGTAATAACAATATAAATTATGTTGTTATAATAATATAGGTAAAGATGTTAAATTTTTTATATAAGAGGTTAAATAGCAATAAGGTAGTATCTAGTTTTATAGTTTTATGTGTAAGATTAAGATTAAATGATATTAAAAAGTATATGATTCCACTCGAGGTAGTGACACAATGACAGTAGTGACAACTATAACTACAAGAGACATTGATTTTCTTACCAATAATATTTAGGATGAAATCGTCTTTTGGTCCTGACTTGGCGTAAGACCTAAGACTATTTTTGATTGGTTAAGAGCTTGTTTTCCTTGGATATAAGGAAACAAGTTAACGACCTAAGACCTAGAGGCATGTTACAAGAGCTAAAATCTGTCACCAACAAACTATTTTAGGTGACTTTTTTTTTAAATGATAATGATGAATCAACTAACCTTCATAAATATCAACTTGTAATAACTATCCTCCCAATTAACAACTAAGTTATAATAAATTTTACTACCTTTAAAAAATGAAAATTAAAAAATAATAATAATATTAAAAAATTCAACTAAATAATATTTATTTTTTTTATAAATATAGTTAAAGGTTGAAGTGTATAATTAAAGGTTAAACACTTCATATTGATGGAAAGTTTATGCATTTCAATTATTTTAGAGTTTTGTATATATTTATATTTATGGTGAATAATAAAACGATATGTTAAAAGTTTATTTATATTTTATTTATTTATTATAGTTGTAAAAAAAATATTTTTTATTTTTATTTTTTTAGTAAAGGTTAAATTGGAATTAGGGTAAAACGTAGTTTTATGTATGAAATTAAGGTTAAATGATTTTTTTAGATCTAGAAGAATTGGTAACCGATCAAGATTACTTGGGCGAGATCCAAGTTCAAATCCATAGCCCGCAAGACAGTGCCTAACATGAAACTTATGATTTAGCAAGGGCCAAGACGTCCTGAGGCACCAACGAGGCATTTACCCTTCTAGCGTTATCACAACAAGCCAAGGGACAAGACACCCCGAGGCACTGAAGGGGCGTCTACCCTTCTAGTGTTATCAGAACAGGCCAAAGTCTCATCAGGGATTTGAACCTGGGTGGAGAGAGTGTGAGACTTACCTCCCAACCATTTAAGCAAACCACCTCAACCATGGGATTAAGGTTAATTGTTACTAAAAAGCACATGACTCCACTAGAGGTAGCCTCAACGATGATTACAAGGGATATTGGTTTTCTTGCGGATACTATTTAGGCTTAAAATACCTTTTGGTTCTAAAGTAAGACCTAAAATTGCACTAATTTTCTAAGAGCTCGTCTTCCTTAAATGTAAGGAAATAGATTAATGGCCCAAGAACTAAAGACATCTGGTGGGAATTAAAGTTTGTCTCTTTATGAACCACAAACAAATTAATTTAGATGACATGTTTTTTTTAAATAATGATGATGAATTAGCATGTGTTCATAGATAACAAGCAATAATGATTATCCTTTTTATCAACTAACAACTTAATTATGATATATTTTATCACTTTAAAAAATAAAAATAAAAATAAAAAACATTTTCGTTAACAAATAACAAACTTTAAAAGCACTTTTAAAACTCTATTTATAAATCAAAGAATTTCAAAACAAATTATAAACTCTAACAAATATAAATACGCACTTCTTAAGTGCATTTACTCCAAGATCAATATATATTGTAAGCATGACAAAGAATAAGTATAAGTGGGTGTTTGTGCTCATTTCGATGTGCGCTTGATGGCACAAACTCTTAGGGGTGGTTAGTACTCGTCATATATGTACTAAGACACAATTCGTTACGCCGAAAGGCATACACCTATTGGAAATGGACACAATTACTCATCTTTTATTTATAAATTCTAATTTGATGGTTAACAATTGAAGACGTTGGCATATTCTTCATCATCATCCCAAATGAATGATTTAATGTTCATAACTTCCTTGCATTTATGAATGCATCCATTAACATGTTTACTTTTTCACATTTACTTAATCATGATTAAGAAATTATTGTATGGCCTTATGATTGCCACGTTTAGAAGATTAGGGAGGATTAATATGTATGCAACCTTTTCTTGCCACATTTTGGTGATTAGCATACACTACCTCAACCTCATTACGGCACATTGCACGTATCATATTAGGGCAGGCGTTTGCTTTTATGAGATGTGAACCATGGCATGGCCTGATGCCACGTTTGGCCTGCTTTCAATTTAAAATTATTTTAGGGATGGATGTATTTTATGATGTTTGCTTCCTCTACGCACACGACCACTATTTAATGTGTTGTGAATGTCCATAATATGACTTCTGATTTGTCTCAGCTCGATGGTCCTTAAAAATAATATACTAAAGTTGTTGGTGAACAAATCCCTTCATGTTTCCCTCCTTCTTTATGTCATGGCAATTTGCAACCTGAGGTCTCTATCAAATCAAATTGTATTCATGCATGGATTTTGATTAACTATATATATATTGTTGTTATAACAGGGAACCTTTGGTTTGAATTTGTACCAGTCGCTTAATTTGGATCCCAAGTTGGTTGAAGAATTGTATCCAACAAAGCTAAATTCCCCTTTTTTTTATAATGAAGGATCTCGAACAATTTATAACAATATCATAGTGTAACATCAAATAATATGAGATGATTTAAAGGGTAGAGTTATGCATAATTCATATGGTCCTGATAGAGTTTTGGTGGGGGATCAAGTTGTGGTGTTGAAGATTTCAGGAGATCGTTATGCGTTTTTACGATTGCAGATTTCTAGGGTTTCAAGACACTATGGTAAATGACCTTGGGAGGCATTACTTTCGAAATTGTTTTATTGAAGGTGTCGTAGATGTCATATTCGACAATGAAAAACCAATCTATCAGGTAAACCAAATAGAAATCATGAATGGTGCTTTGATTATTTTTTTTAAGTTTCGGAAATCATAATTGATTAAGAATATAGTTTTTGGTTTTGTTGATCATGGAACTATGAACTCCATGCCATCCCCATAAACAATGGAGCGTTTACCACTAATAAAATATCCTCTCCCTCTGAAGACTCGGGCTTTGTCTTTCTGCAATGCAAGTTGACAGGAAAGGGATTAATGCATCTGGGGAGGGCTTGGGGACCTTACTCCACAACATTATTTGCTAACTCTTACATGGATGGAATTATCTTCCTAGAAGGGTGGGGAAACTAGAACGATCCTGCAAGACAAAAGTAAGTCGTTGTTGTATGTTATCCCCTCACCGTCCATGCACGAAAAATTAGAATTTCATAGCTCATTTTAATGTTATCATCATCGTGTCTGTGTGTAGGGATGTATTATGGCCAGTACCAATATGTCGGGCCTAGAGCAATAACAGACAAAAGAGTTATGTGGTCACATATATTTACTAATCATACGCATATCAGATAGTATCTTAGTATCAATTACATTGATGGTAATAAGTGGGTGGAATAGATGGCATCATTTTCTCTTCAGAGCAACAAGATTTTGATATTTATATAATGTGAGGAAACATCATCTGAATTAGCAAGCGAAGGGTGCCCAGAGTCTCGCCCATCATTACTCAGACTCCATTTTGAGACATTTTTCATTTAATTTAAATATAAATGCATTTTGATATTGCAATGTATTTGTGTGTACCATATGGAAGCTCCTTTCCCATTATGTTGTAAATTTACAAATTCTTGACTTTGTATATTTTTAAATTTTATTATATAAACAATGATTGTCATGCAATGCTCCAATTTAATGGATGTACGAAACAATTATTTCCACTAACTTGTGTGCTTCGTTTGGAAGCTCCTTTCCAATTATGTTGTAAATTTACAAATTCCCGACTTTGTATATTTTTACATTTTATTATATAAACAACGATTGTCATTCAAAGCTCCAATTTAATAGATGTATGAAAAAACTATTTCCACTTGTGTGTGTGCTTTTCAGGTCAACATGTTCACAAACTTTTGGCTTTGATTTTATGTGATCGCATCTGTAAGATAATGGCTTTCAAATGTTAATGATTATCAGGATTAAGGTTAATCCTATTAGAATTAGGGTTAGGGTTATTTATTATTAGTTATAATTATAGTCATTAAAATTATTATTAATAAAGTATTATTAATATTTTATTGTTAATACAACTTTAATGGGCCTAATGGCTAAGAACATTTGTTTCCTCTTAACAGGTCACAAGTTCAAATCCAGAGGGGGGTAGGGTATGTATACCTTCTCAGACTTTAACAACGGAAATCACTGGGCAGAGGGGGATCCCTTGCCCCACAAACAAGGGGGTCTCATACACCAATTTGGTGTGGCTTAGCCTTGACATTAAAAATAGATTATTATTAGTATTATTATAACAATTTCTCAAGCTTGTTTTACAATGTAGCTTCTGAATCTTATCGTTTTCGACATAATCGTTGTAGAATTAAGCATCATGAATGATACGAATGTTGGACAGATGAGAGGGGGGGTGAATCAGTTGTTATCGTGCTTAAACAATTATGCTTATTTCAAACTCTTTACAGAGCACTCAATGACAATCACAATAATGCAGGGAAGTAAGCACTATAACATTCAGCATCATTTACACATATGAGATACACAGAGACAGATATTTCCTGAGGAAACCCATAAAGGGTAAAAACCTTCTCTTCTTTATATGATAAGTAATCTTTACATTCTGTACATTATCATATTTATGAGAACCAACTCATAATGAGGCTACAACCTCTGTTTTGCAAGTTGCTACCTGCTGAGAGCACCAACTCTCTTGTTTCTCTAACACCCACTAGAAGAAAGCACCTACTCCCTGGTTTCTCTAGCACCCACTAGAAGGAATCAAAAACTCCCTATGTGTTCCAGCACCAACTTGATGGAAGCACCAAATTCCAGTCAGAAAGGCACCAACCTGTATAACAAAGAACAATAGTTCTCCCTTGCACCACCCTGCCACCCTAGTTTCTATGGCTGCAACTAGATGGAAGCGACAACTCCCTGTGCCACCCTAGTTTCTATGGCTGCAACTAGATGGAAGCGACAACTCCCTGTGTTGAAACACCCACTTGAACCTCTAAGGACAACAGTCCTCCCTATCACCTCCCTACCACCGTAAAATATAAATCTTTGCTACTGAAACATATTATAATGATATAATGTTCATCAATGGCTTACCCGTCTCATCACTATTCTTCTACACTACCCTTCTCTATCGACATCAGTGTATTCCTTCAGACATGACTTACACTTTCTATTCTTCTGCCTTTTATGCTATGTGTGCCATGTCCATTCAATGCACCATTCCTCTTCTATGTATTTCAGTTGTTGCACACTGCCTCCTTTTACACGCCTAAATCACTCTCAACAGACCATCATCTCTTCTTTGTTCTATGTTTTTATACTCTTTATGCACCTTCTTCGTCCTCCATGCACAATGACTCTACCTCCTCTTTCCCCTGCCACCGTTGTCCTCATCGGGTTTTTCACTTCCACTCCACATCACCACTGCTTCACTCCCACTAGCATCAACACACTCTCTCTGATCTGTATGTTCTCCTCATGTCGAGTCCTCTTCTTGATCATCATGGAAATTCCTCAGTTTTTCCTATGGTTATGCCCATGCGTTCATCATCATTGGGTGTTATGTTGAGATTCCTTAGCCTGTCTAGTAGATGAGACTCTTTGTCTTATCTGTCACAGTTGATCTCATTCCCTCTATTGCAATTCCAAGCTCCAACGGTCTTCCATCTGTCATTTTCCTCTATGAACAGTCTTCATTCAATTGGATGATGCCTTGAGACCCTTCATCATCTTCGGTGATCACCGTGAAGTCCCCTGACAGAAACCATCAATTGTTTCTAGCAGTTACACTGTGAACCTATTGAGCCTTGTGCCTTTGGCCCCTTTCACCTTTCCTTTCACATGTGGCCTTAGGCAATGACCACAGCCTACACCACAAGGTGTTTTTGCATTTTGGCTTTTCATCATTTTGCATGTCGCAAATTTCTATTGCAAGGCATCTCGACTCTCCAAGTCATGATCTTCAAAATGGAGCTTGGTTGCACTACCTCCTTCCTCCATCTTTCGTAGATGTGACCACTAGATGTGACCACAACCTTATTTGAAACTGCAATTCACAATTTCACGTTTCACAAATTTGTTGCGAATCACTCTGACTCTTCCAACTCCCGATCATGAAATTGAGCCTTGCAACTTGCAAGTTCCTTCCTTCACATGCCCACAATTGTGACCAAGCATTTATCCATAAAGTGCTTTTGCAATTTCGTATTTCGGCATTTCGCGATTTCACATGTCGCGAATTCCTGTTGTGAGTTGCTTCCTTGACTCCTCCAACTCCCGGTATCCGAAATCCTTCCTTCACATGCCCACAATTGTGACCAAGCATTTATCCATAAATTTCTTTGGTGATTTCACATTTCGGCATTCCTTTGGAGAAGCATCTCGACACTCCAACTCCCGATATCCGAAACTTACACCAAAAGGTGTTTTTAGCATTTCGACATTCCGACATTCCTGTGGTGATGTGTTTTGAAACTCCAAATCCTGGCATCTGGAACTCCGAAATGGAATCAGATCAACTCTCTAGTATTTGAGCATTTCGCATGTCGTGAATTCCTGTTTGCGAGGCATCTCAACTCTCCAAGTCACGATCTCTAAAATTCCATGTAGCAATTTCACATTTCAACATTTAATTATTTCGACAATTCTTGTCATGAGATATCTTGATGCTCCATGTCACGATCCCCAAAACTATGAAACTCCATGTCATGATCCCCAAAACTCCAAGTTGCAATCTCGCATTTCGGCAGTTCGCGATTTCCCCTTAAATGGGTCTATAAGATGCTCTTATTGTTGAACCCCCAATATTCTGAAAATACTCGCCCTCCCTATGTTCTCCCACGGATTTCGAGGAGGTTTCCGTGGACGTAGCGAGCACCGATATCCGGTGTCGTGAACCACATGAATAAAAAAACAATATTAATTAATAATTAATAATAATAATTTATTATATTAGTGGTTATTATTAACATACGTAAATAGCTATATTATACAAGGGGTGCTTTAAGGGTATGTATGTATATTATACTTACATACGCATTATACAATAATTATTAATTAATATTAATAATTAACCATGTCAACAATAATGTATTAATAATATATTAAGGCCGATGGTTATTAGGGTTATACGAGTTATTATGGTCAATGGTTATTAGGGTTACACTTATGAGACTTCTATTTATTTGAATGGACTGAGAATATGGTTTAACGCTTGTGTGGATGTATAATGGTCATAGTTTGTATCATGGTGAAATGTATACACTTTATGATCCATATGTGGTCTACTTTATTGTCCTTATAACAATAATAAATCCTCAAAATGAGTATAAATCGTCATTTGCAAAGTATAAAACAAGTTGATTTCTTAAAAAAAAAAAATAGAGCGAATATAAATCATCATTTGTAACATATAAATCGAGTAGATTTGTTGTGAATATCCTTAGAACAATATAATTCATCATCTGCAAATTTTCATATGATTTGCTATCAATGTTCTTATAACAAGTACATAAATTATTAAATGATTTTCTATCAATGTCCTTAGAACAAGTATAAATCAAGTAGTTTACTATCAATGTCCTTAGAACCAGTATAAATCAAGTAGTTTACTATCAATGTCCTTAGAACAAGTATAATTCATCATGTACAAAGTTCAAGATGATTTGCTATCAACTTATCTATGTAATACATCACATCAATTCAACATTGTTATCTTTGTGACAAAGGAAACACTTTGTTAGATTTGTGTTTTAAAACATGGAGAAAAATTAAGTTTCGTAATGTGTTGAACATAAACCAACCTTGTTGTGTGAAAAACATAACCCAATGTTGCAATCTGACAAACAAAATCAGACGTTGCAACATGCAGAACATAATAATGTTGCAATGTGACAAACATAGCCCTATTGTCGCACTGTGATGAACATATCCATGTCGCTATAATGTGACTAACATAGCCATATTGTTGCAATGTGATTAATATAATAGCATCACATTTTGACAAACATAGTAACGTGGCAATGTGACGAACATTTATTATTGTCATAATGTGACGAATATAGCCTCATCATCACATTGTGATGAACATTGCCTCCTCGTTGCAATGTGACACAAACATCCTGATGTCATAATGTGAGAAACATTTCCAAATGTCACAATATGACAAACATAACCCATTGTGGCAATGTGATGTACACAACCTAATGTCACAATGTGACAAACATAGCCCAACATTGCAATGAGATGACCATTTCTCGATGTTGCAATGTGACAAACATAACCCACTATCAAAATGTGACAAACCTATTCCAATGCCACCACCTTAGATCCATCTTAAACTCGGATCTATTAAGCACTCAAAGGGATCAAATTTCTTAATGTGTCAATTTTAATTTATACATTGTTATCTAAATATGTACATAAGTAGTTATTTATATTTTTTAATTGAGTAAACTTTATTATTATTATTATTATTATTGAGTAAAATTTATTATTCTTATTATTTTAATGTAACATTATCGAATATAAAATCACACTAACATGACAACATCTCATCCATACTAGGCTATAGAGCACCTCACTACTCTCAGTGCAATAATGTGATTAAAAAAAAAATCTACGTTGCATTGTGATGACCATAACCTTTCGATGTCATGTGATGAACAAAACCTTATGTCGTTATCTAACGAAGAAAACATGATCAACATTGTAATGCGATAATGTCATAGTAAACCATGGTTAACCATAATCAACATGGTCCTACATGTTCTAACATGGTTAACCATAATCAACATGGTCTCAATGTCGCAATGTGTCAAACATTTCCTAACATTGCAATGTGATGGACATATACAAATGTCACAATGTGACGAACATATCCCTTTCCTTGCAATGTGACAAACATAAACAATCATCACATTATGACAAACATAGCCCAACATGGTCCTACATGTTCCAACATGGTTAACCATAATCAACATGGTCTCAATGTCGCAATGTGTCAAACATTTCCTAACATTGCAATGTGATGGACATATACAAATGTCACAATGTGACGAACATATCCCTTTCCTTGCAATGTGACAAACATAAATAATCATCACATTATGACAAACATATCCCTTTTGTCACATTGTGACAAACATATACGATTGTCACAATGTGGCAAACATATCCCTATTGTCACAATGTGACGAACATATCCTAGCATTGTAATGCGACACATATCCAGTCGTCACATTATGAAAAACATTTCCAAACGTCGCAATGGAACGAACACAACCCATTGTCATAATGTGATGTGCTCAACCCAATGTGGTAATTTGACAAAAATAGATGAACATTGCAATGAGACAAACATTATTTGACATCACAATGTGACGAACATAACCCACTGTCAGACTGTGACAAACCCATTCAATGCCATAATGTGACCAACATAAACCCTTCGTCATAATTTGATGACCATAACCCTACGATGTCATGTGACGAACAAACCCTGATGTTATCCATGGGCATGGTCAACCATAATAAACCTCGATCAACCATGGACATGAGAATATGGTTTAACACTTGTGTGGAATTTATTCTTTTAACTATATATATATATATATGGATTATAAAAATTAGATATGGATGTATAG
>CBVK0100154577.1:0-27567 GCA_900067695.1 Picea abies
CCTTCTATCTTGGATCAAAGAGGGGTCTTGATCCAAGGGGGGTTTCACCTGTCTGCAAGAGGAACTTTACCACAACATTGTTCCATTCCAACATATTATCAACATTGACTTGACTTAAGTCAACCTGAACTAATGTTGTTTTATATCATGATAAAATCTTGAGCTTTTTTGAGATTCAAGATGTAGAACCAATAAATTGAACATGTTTCTATCATAATCTATTGACATAAGAAAATGTGGAACAATGATATCCTCAGAACCAAATTACGCTTCATAACCAAGCTTTAACTCTTTTTCCTTTTCAACTAGCTCATGTAAATGTATGGACGAGTTTTCTTTAATTTTTGGTTGATCTCCTGACTAGATTTATACTTACAACAAAGAAGATCTGTGTCCCAAAATTGAGTTGAGGATCATTGGAATCAAAGAAGATGTAATAAAGCAAAACAAACTCGCTTGTTTTCTTTTGTTGCAATTCTCCCAAGAGAGAATTAATTTGACCAGTCAAATCCTCCTAAAGTACTTCTGTTGAGCCTTCATATGTAAAATCAATGTTTTATGTATTCTCTTGGACTCTTCCTCCTTTTGAATCAAGCTTACTTGTATCCATATCTTTAAGTTCACTGGAATATTCACATGTTTTTCTTTTCCCTGAAGTTTCTTTCTTGGAAAGAACTCTTACTGCCAAATTAGACATTGTTTTTTTACCTGCTTTGTACCACTTAATAATTAGAGTGTGCCAATTATGCTACATTTTGAGTCTGTAGCATCAAATCCACACTGGAATCCATCTTGAGCTTTGTTCCATCTTTTTGCTCCTTCTTTAGACTAGCAGTTGTTACCTACATGATCATTAAATGTTGCACCTCTTCCTAAGTATTTTTGTTTTCCATTATTATAATCTGAGGGTTAGAATGATGTCAAGGAGGTTGGAGCTAGTGCTTAATTGGATTGGGACTACCCATTAGAATCTACAACCACCAACATAAAATGTATTCCTTTCTCCTTTATTTTTTTCATATCATGATTTGAGATGTTGATCTAGGGAAATTAAATAGTGATCTATTAGCTACCAATAATGATATTCCAACCCACTCACCAGGGAATCCTATATCTAGTGATAGGAATCAATTACCTACAATAGTGTGCCATGTAGCTAGCTATGGGTTGTGATTCTTCTTGGTGGTATCTTCACTGCTTCTTGTTTCTTCCACAATGAGAATTCTATTCCTTTCCTATGATGGGATTGCCCCCTAGAATTGTTATTAGTGTTCACACTTTAATTTGTTTTCTATAGTAATATGATTCCTTTGGTTGTGGTGAAAAGTCACAAGTCAAAATGCCCCCCAAACGTTGGCTATAATATAGTCACAGTCCTAATTTCTTCCAAACCGATCTTAACTTAACAAAAATATACCAAGAGATACCCAGATAACATCACAGATTCAATTCAGTGTAAAAGAAAAAAATTCCAACCATTGAAAACACATGTTACAGTGGGAAAACCTCTCCTCTTAAGGAAAAAACCCCACTCTACTTAATAGTTCTTATCAACCCAAATCCTTATGAATACTTCAAAACCCTTGTCTTTCCACAACGACCATCACCATAACTACTTAAATAATATAGAACAAAACTTTTATACAATGAGTTAAAATCCATATCACTAGTAAGAATATACTCTTACTCAATATTGTTTCATTCGTTCACACACACACACACACACACACACACACACACAAATGTATTTAATAATTCATAGGCGAGAACAATCCAATGATGGTATTTAATGATGATATCTTTTGAAGAAAGAATGATCAAACGATCATAAGCATTGGAGTTAAACCTACAATTGAAACCCTTATATATTCATAAAGTATAAACCCTAAAGAATATATAGATTGGGAAGAAGAAATATAAAATTTATTTACATTTAAACAAATTAAGAATCCTATGAGATATGAAAAACATTAAGGAATGAAATATTACGTCTAAGTATAATATTCTAAGTGTTTTTTTTGGTTTTCGGATATCATACTTGTAGATATTGTAGTGGAATATTAGATAAAAATTGTACAATTTAGTATGAATCCTTGTAAATTTAGGAAAATATTACCAATCTAAGTATATTTTGTATAAAAAACATATAGGAGACGTTTTAAAGAAAAAATGATGAATTAATGAATTTATTTTTTGAAAAAATGCCAAAAATATATGATTTACCAAAATACACCACTAAAAATTACCATATTATAAGGGTTGTACAAAATTGAAAATTCATGCTTTCTTATGGTGGATAAATTACAATTGGACATGGAGAGTGGAAGAAAAGAGAAAATTGAAACCTCAAATAATAACAGTAGGAAAGATGAAGAGAATATTTATGCTTGTAAATTTGTAGATTATAATTTTAACTTGTTGAGAAGATTGCATAATTTGAAGCAAGTGTAAATGAGTGTGGAGGAGTACACTTATAGAATTTTACATAGAGCTAGATAGAATGAAGGATGTACAAAATCCATAGTCCAATATGTAAATGGTTTAGTTATGTCTAATTCAAGATGAATTTAATGTCACAATTTTTTGTTCAATTATAAAGGCTTATATCTTGAGAATTGAAGAGAAATTGTAGAAAAAACAACAAACCATAAGGAAAGGTCAAGGATTTGGGAAAGAAATAAAATGGTGAAACAAAAATCAACATTGTGAATGAGCTTGTTAGAGGAAGATTTGACATTGACACATGAAAAGGATTATCTAAAGGCATTTAAGGTGGATGAGGAAAATTTAAAGGAAATTTCTTCATATTTGAAAGACAAGGCTATATGGAATTTGAATGTCCATAACTATAAAAGGAAGGAATTTACGATGATGGAGAAACTTATATTGTTGATTTAGAACCAACAATAAAAATAGGTGAAGTGATTGAAGAGGGGCAACGTGGGAAAAAAACTTGAAGATGAAAAAAATATTATTCCATTCACATAATGATTTAAAATAGGTGAAGTGATTGAAGAGGGGCAAAGTGGAAGAAAACTTAAGATGGAAAGAATATTGTTCCATTCACATAAACATGTTAAAATAGGTGAAGTGATTGAAGAGGGGCAAAGTGGAAGAAAACTTAAGATGGAAAGAATATTGTTCCATTCACATAAACATGTTGCAGAAGAAAAAAAAAGAAGACGATTTTCATATTGAAAAAGATAATTATGGTAATTTGGTTGTTGTTTGTGATTGTTCAGTGTGAGATTTTAAGTTTTAGTCCAATTAAATTGTGTTAGATTATTAGCTATAGCCATCTTCCATGTAGAGATTTCATTATTGGAAAAAATGAAAATCTCATTAGATAAATTTAAAACCTCACTACAATTTTAAAGAGGTTGTTTGAAATTAAACACAAAAAAATTTAATATGAAATATTCATAATTGTATAACAAAAATATAATAAAAATAAATTACAAATATAAATGAATTGAAAAAGAATATACAATAATAATAATTTAATTTTAAGGTCGTCAAGTTATACATCAAATTGGTGTATGAGATCCCCTTAATTATGAGACAAAAAATCCCTCAATCAACTATTTAAGTGTCAAAGTCTACAAAGTCTACATACCCTACCCTACACAAAATCACATATCTATTTTGATTTAATTCAATACCCTACCCTACACAAAATTGCATATCTATTTTGATTTAATTCAAAATCTTTTAAACATGAAATACATACCAATTTTACTTTTTTTCATCATTATATTACATAAATTCAAAATAAAACATAGTTCTAACTGATTCAAAAATTTAGGAGTGCTATAAGTTTGCTAAAGCAGTTTGATATAAATTACATTAAAATGAGGGATAAAGACTAGGAATACTTTACATCAAGAAAGACCAACAAAACCGGCATCATCTGAGTTCCAGTGAGCGATTCCAATTGCTATCCAAAGGCAACTCCTCTAGGAGGAGGAAGAGACAAGTTTATTTCAATGGAGATATCTCGGTATATTGTAAGAGCTTACAGAGGAAAGTAACTGCTTTAATCCATGTTTTACATAACCACAAAGCTTGCTTGCTGACTGCTGCGCTTTGTGGAATTCAATATGTTGTTTGGAAGGGTTTGTACGTTTTTAAAGCTTCAACAATACCCACTATGGATCCGCTGGCGGCTGCTATTGAAACAAGGAGACAGACGGCACTCAAAATTTGCATAGCAACCCACCTAGAAGACCAGCGCCGGATCTTATTCTGTGCTATGTACATTGTCACTGGAAAGTAAACTGTCAATGGCCAGAATGCCACTGCGCCCAGAAGTCCCACAACATTGTTGAAGAATGGAAGCAGCATGGAAATCAATGTGGTGCTCACCACAAAACCTGTCCTCCACACCAGCCTGAACAGATTCACCTTATATGGCCCATACAAAGGTATTGCCAGAGCGTATTCTTTGTTGATAAAGTCACTGTATTGCCACTTTTTCCCGGACCACCCTTCAATAAATGCAAACAATGGTTGGCAGAAAACCTGCAAAATACAAAACAATACAATACATCAACATTTGTCACCAGTCTGCACTCTGGCATAATAAACACTAGCTGCAACATGATCATATCCATGATAACGTCAACCTGTATAAAAATTCAATTACACACACACAAGTATCAAATTCTGGAGGTAGCAATTTCAATCTGAATGGCTTGAAACATTGAAATTATTATCGAGATTGCTACCTTGATGAATTTGATATTTTGGTTCCGGGTTAAGACGGATCTGTGGAAGAACATTGAATCTAAACTAAACCCTAATGGTTATACTTACTTGATATGCACCAACTAAGTGGATTACAATAGCAGCGTTGGCAATGTCAACCAACCAAAAGGGATTGTAAAAGCCAAAGCCTGTCAACAGGTTTCCTGGCGCATTGTGACCAAAAGCTGCGTAGCCCATGCAACCACACAGCATGTAGAACACCGTTGTGGTTGCCACGCCCACTAGCGTTGCTTTCTTCATTGTCTTGTTCTCTGCTGGAGGCGATTTTATTGTGTCCTGCGGGCATTTTCAGTTGACTTAGTGTCCTCACATTTGTCACCATAAAGCCACTGATCTATAACCTAATTACTAACCAGGTAACAGGGGCTTTGGTAATACTGTATATAGTACCTGAATTTCTATGAGAATAAGTGAATAGGAGTAAGCAAATGCAATGTTCCCAAGAGCTTGGAACGTATCCCATATTTTCTCAGCTTTAGTTACTGTACCAATGGTGGCTCCCGTGACGCTCCCTCTAAAGTGTCCTACCTCTGAAGCACATCGAGACATATTACAAGCAGCTCAAAAAACTGTAAGACGTATTCTATTATGTGAACATCAAAAACATTTTATGGATATGTGAACAAAGCTCCGTTAAGTGAACAGAGATCATGGAGTGAAATGTAACCGACAGACCTACTACTTTGGCGATACCGAGGCCAAGTCCAATAGTAGAATAGGTGAATGACATCACCGCAGCAACTATAGAGAGCCACGATATTTGGTCGAAGTCTGGTATCTGAGAAAGTAGGATCTCTACTATTCCAAAGACAATCATGTATGGATTGTTGGAGGCGTGGCATCGATCCTCATGTCCATGAGTGTTGAAGCAATTTGACCTCTCAATGGCCCTGTGGTTAACAATATTGTTTAGTCCAAACTGATATAATTGGCTCCAACATAATTGTGTCTCTCATTAGGAAGAATAATTAATCCATCCAAACTGTATTTAACTCACGTCATACTGATGGATGCAGCTATTGTATAGCCAATCGCGGTTCCGAATAGATTCACGTACTGAGTAAAACCGCATATCCACACCTGGAAGCCATCTGAGAAAAAGATGGGAACAAATCAGAATTCTAAGTTTCTAAGAGACATATTGAACAACCAGTTTCAAACATTTATTTACAGGAGGAAGCCATACCTAGATTGGCTTTCACAGCATGAATATAGGTATAATTTCGCTTTCCAGTAACTGGATCAGGAGACCTGTAGCAGTCTGCAAGAAGGCAAGACGTATAATATGTGACAAAGGAGAAAACAAGCATGGCTGTGGGTCCGGCAATCCATCCTAATTGAGCTGTTGCCCATGCCAATGAGAGCACTCCAGATCCTATGACCGCTGTGATAATATGCGCACTTGCTGTCCACAATGTGCCTACAAATGCAACATATCAGATTATATTATCAATTTAAATATTGCATCTGCATTATTATAATAATAATAATAATAATAATCAATTTTTAAGGTTATGGTCAAGTTGGGTGTATGAGATCTTTTTAGTCTAGCAATTTTACTAGTAAGGTGTAGGAGATCTTTTTTGCCCAGTAATTTTATTGGTAAAGTTTATTAGGTATACATACCCTACATCTCTGGATTTGAACTTGTGACTTTTTAGGAGAAGGAAACACATATTCTTAACCATTAAACCTAATCAAACTGTATAATGCAGAACCCTACTACAAACTATATATCTCTGGATTTGAACTTGTGACTTTTTAGGAGAAGGAAACACGTATTCTTAACCATTAAACCTAGTCAAACTGTATAATGCAGAACCCTACTACAAACTATATAATGTAAGAACCCTACTACAAACTATATAATGTAATAACAGGCTGTATAATGCAAAACCCTACTAAGATCACAACTGTGAACTGTATAATGCAGAACCCTACTAAGATCACAACTGATGTAGAAGAATTAAAGTTTGCTATTCAGATGGAAAACTCAAGCATACAATAGCAAATTCATTGTGCCCAGTGAGGCATACAGCAACAGGTTGAGTCACAAACAGCACTGGCAGTTCAATATTCTTAAGACAAATTTATTAAGTACAATACCTTGGCGTTTCATGCGGCCATCGTCGTCAATGTTCTTGAAATCTGAAACCTTTCCGTTCTCCAAGTGATCGGCTTCTGTGCAAATCTCCTCCATATTGCCTTGTAATTCTACTTGCAAGTAGCAACGAGGAGCTGCGTCATTCTGAGCCATTCTAACACAATCAAAACTACCAAAGCCTCAACTTAATTTTTGGATTGTGGACAGAAGTAATCTCTTAACACAAGAAGCTCGGAGGTTTTTTCTCAGTTCCGAAGATCTCCGAAATGCTACTTTCGAGTGCTCAGAGAAGGGCAGAGCACAACTGAAACTCACGGCTATTTATAGGAGAGCCGCCCGGGTGTATTCCATTGTATAACCCCAGTAATTCCATATGAAGCATCATTCGTGCTCGTCTTTCAGATTGCATACCCATCAATATTGGGAAAAAAATCACAATGTAAGTCGAAGTACAGACCAAAGCTCCGACAAATCTTCTAAACAAAGACATTTCAAAGATTGGCCGGACAAAACTAATCTCTTAAACAGGACGAGTGCTCCCACCACAGCTCCCACCACTGTTTTTATTGACTCTGGAGTATCTTTCCCATCCATTTTTCACTTAGTTTGACCCGTTTCTTTAGCAAATCCCATCAGAAAACGCTACAGGGTGGAGCAGAGAGAATCATCTGTAGAGGGAAGGATTGATTTCTGTTTGTAGCTTTATCATTTATCATGTTAATGTTCTCAACTTATCCCCAAACACATTAAAGGGACGGACACGAAGCAGGGATTTGGCCAAGGTGGAACAAGGACACCGTGGTGCCCGTCGACTGACCCTGTACATGTAGATGTGTCACGAATCACGATCATGTGCCTCCACTCGGCACGCGTGTACTGTGATAAACAAATGCCGCCCTTTCATCGCGACGGATCGGTGATGATGATTATAAAAGCCATGGCTGACCAGTGACGGCTATATGAGAGTGTTGGAATTTCACGGTCATCGAACATTTTGGCCCTCATATAAGACCTAAGAGTCTTAGGCCTGGCTAAGCATCAATTTCTCTGGCATTGTTTTGTCTGATTCAATAGTGGCCATTTTAATCATTTAGCACAGTAACGTTATCTACTTTAAACTGTTAATATAGAATAGATCTTTGGATAATTTTCTAGAAAGATATAACACATTTTTAAACAATCTTAGTTAAAGATATCACAGATTTAAAAGAATTTTATAATTTATAATCTTAAAATTAAGGATAATACATTCTATCTTATCTTCCTCATTTAAACTATTTTTTCTCACTTGAGAGCATAATTATGATTAGATACTTGATGTATAAGAACAAGATAAACGACATGGATAACAAGAGGCTCACCAAAATTGTTACCAAACTCTTTAAATCATTGGAGTCTAGAAGTTATTCTGCAGAATATCTATGGATAATATTAACTAAAAGGGTTGAAGATGAAAAACACTTTCTCCTATAATTTCTTGGATATACCCAAATTAAATCTCAATTTCTAAATATTTATCACAATACAGACCTTTCTAACCTTCCAAGTTATCAAAACTTTAGTGATCTTAAAAAATTTCTCTTAATATTTTTTAAGTATAAAAATAACATTTAAAAAAAATTCAAATTATCTCTTGTTTTTTTTAAGATGAATAGACCAATTTTGTCATCATCATAAAAAATTTAACTTCAAATTACAATTTAATTTTTTTTTAACAATTTAAAATTTTTGATTAATAAATAAACATTAACAAAATTTTAAATAAAATTAAATTCTCAACACTCAATTATTATTTTCCTACATTTCACTACAACTTACAAATTAAGTGAAATTTCTCAAAATTCAATACAAGTGAAAAATCACGTTTCAAATTATTTTGCTACATTACACTACAACTTACAAATTAAGTGGCATTCCACAAAATCCAATACAATTGAAAAATCATGTTTCAAATTCAATTTACATGCCAATGCAATTACTATGAAATTAAGGTTACACTTACTAAACAATTAATGTATATCATATATTGACATTTAATAAAATTAAATATTAGAGATTTTTTTATGACTGTGCTTTTAGTTTGCAAATTCGGTTCTCTTAGAACTTGCCTCTATGTAGTGTCATTGGTTGGTATTCGGGTACGGTAGTTTCATAAAATAGATTTCCGGTTTCTCAATATTTTTAAACCTTGTAGTAAATTTTCTCACTTATATTGTGAATATTGTATCCATCAAATGTATTAAATTTTAAAAATCAAATAACAATAATGTATTATTTGATTAAATTGAAAAAAAAATACGGTTTCTCAATATTTTTAAACTTTGTAGTAAATTTTCTCACTTATATTGTTAATATTGTATCCATCAAATGTATTAAATTAAAAAAATCAAATAACACTAATGTATTCATTTTATTAAATTGAAAAAGGATACGGTTTCTCAATATTTTTAAACCTCGTCGTAAATTTTCTCCGTTATATTGTGAATGTTGTATCCGTATTAAATTAAAAAAATAAATGTATTAAATTTAAAAAATCAAATAACAATAATGTATTATTTTATTAAATTGAAAAAAGATAAATTTGTGATTTAAATATATAAATATGTATAATTAAAAAAATAAATATATTAAATTAAAAAAAATCAAATAACAATAATGTATTATTTTATTGAATTGAAAAAGGATAAATTTGTGATTTAAATATATAAATATGTATAATGGTAGTTTACATAATGTTTAATTTGCATAGTCTTAGTTGGAGGCTTTCTTAGAATTTTAAAATCAAGGATGAAGGTTTGTAAACCATGCTGTATCAATTTTCATTATCTTCATTATTACCATCATTACTTTTTTTAACAAAGTATGAACTCATTATTTCTATTCTTTTTTGATATTTTAGTTAAGGTAAATTAGAAAAAATAGTGTGACATTCTCTTATCTTAGTGACATGAAACTACAAATCTTACAAATTAAATAGCATTCTTTAGAATTCAATACTAGTTAGAGAGTCATGTTTTAAAATTCAATTTCCATGCCACTACAACTACTAAGCAATTAAAGCTACAATTACTAAACAATTAAGGGATAGGAGGTATTGACATTTGAAATTAAATATTGAGTCATGTTTTGATCAACTTGCATTTCATTTTCCAATTCAATTCTCCTTGAGCTTACTTTTGTCATGGCATTGGTTGGTATTATAAGATTGGAGTTTCATATGATGGATTTGGAGTTTCTAAACAAATATCAATACTTCTAAAACTACTGTACTAGTACATTTTCTCACGTACATTGTGAATAACATAGTCATATTAAAAAATATTGACTTCGGTAAGAATTTGTGACTTAAAATATTTTGGCATGTGAGAATATCATATTGTCCTTGTAGCATTGACTATGACTTAGTTGGCTTTACGCGATAATGACATCTTCACTATAAGGCAGGGCATGATGGCCTTTGATGATCTATCCCTCATTCTAAAAATAACATATCTCAACCTACCACTGGTGATGAAACCCAAGGCTCCCCAAAGGTTCATTCCTAAGGTATACCACGAGGTAATGACAACCCTCTACTTGAACCAAATATTCAATTTTCTGATTCTAAGTATGATGGATTTCATGATTTATTTTGGGCGGGAATGATATTAGGATGCTTTGTGGCTTGAGTACCCCCTCGATGCAACTATCCAAAAATATATTCGTTAGGCCTAGGATACCTATGGTTGGTAGTGTATCCACACATGCAACCTAACCAAAGGGTTCTTCATGTTACAACTTAACAACCTGGCCCATGGCAAAGAAATTTTAGGGCATAGTCTTTATGTCTCAAAGAGTATCCTGGAAGTCTTGAACCAATATCCCCCTAACTTTTGGTTGATAGAGAAGCTCAATTAGGGTACCTAGTATGGATAGAATTCCTTGGCACGCCCACACAATTTTGGCTATCCATCTATGTTATAGCATCTTTTGCCACCCTCATGACATAAATGCATTTATTTAGCCATTATCCCCTTCATACTTATCCTTTGTAGCTTGTGCCCACTTTGATTTTTTCCCAAAAATACTCATCAATCCACATGCACTATCTTCTCACAAGAGGATCATGCACACACCCTTTATCTTCACAAAAGGAAAGTGTACCTTAAAAAATGACTAAAAATATATAAACATTCATGAAAATTATGCGCTCCTGGTAGAGGTTTATAGGAAAACTACCTTTGTAACTCCCTAAAACTGGAAAATAGTCTAAACCATCTTGGAATGGTATAAAAAGAGGCCTAATGGATGGAATGTTTATAGATAAGTGGAAACAATAATACCATAACAGAGTTATTGTCTTTTCCAAATCAGTCAAAGTTAGTCGTATCCTTGTGGGTTTTATGACATTCATCTCCTAGGAAGCCCATGTTTTCTGAACTACCCTTTCCATTTCTTGTTGAGATCTAAAACCTCCATGTTTTCCTCATACTCATGTGGAGAAGAGAATTGGAGTTTGAAGCAATCCTGAGTGTCCCAAGGATGGAGGAATTCGATTAGTAGTTACAGATAGTGTCAAAATCAAGGTTAGGTATATGCTTTATGTATCACTATTTACTAATTACTATCCCCCAAATTCGGTTTCAATTTCAATAATTTGATCTCCTTTTAGTTTTTAGATGTGGTTTTGACTCACATGGTAGAGTTAGTTAAGGTATTTATTGCACATTTATCTTTGTTTTTGCCAACAAGTTTTAGGAAGGTGTTTTATTCTTTGTGTGTAGGTATATGAACTTGGATAGGAGAAAGACCAACTTGTAAGACTCATGTCTAACCAACCATTAGAACTAGGTAACTTTGCTTGTAACTAATTGGTAGTTATATAGAAATCATTGTAAGCTACTTCAGAGAAATAATTGTATTTTTCTTTGAATTTATCTCTATTAATGGTCCACCCTAGCCATATGATAGATTTTATTTGTAATAGAGATGGTGAATCCAATGGGGATAACTCCTTGAGTTAGTCTTGATAGGATTTGGTTTGTTTCTTTTAGGCTTAGTTTAGGGTCCTTTGTTGATTTTTCAATCTGTTTTGCTTATTGTCAGTCTAGTAGATCAATTTGCAAGTTTCTCGGGGGTATTATGGAAAAATATTCTCTTAACTAAACATACATGCACCTTTCTCTTGTCAACAGAGCATGTACACGCTTGCTGCCTTCAACTATTCTCTTAAATAAACATACACACACCTTTCTCTTGTCAACATAGCATGTACACACTTGTTTCCTTCAATAAAGGTGTGGGTATATGCAAGTTTCTCTCACAAAGAGCACATGTGAGTCCCAAGTCTCAAAATTTATCTTTTTATTCCCCTTTTCCCTTGCTTTTCTACACTATATTTACTATTTTGGTTCTTAGAGTTTGCTTGAAATAGGATTTCCAATAGAAAAAGTGTTTGCATGCTTTCATTTAGCATGGATTCTCAAAGGAAAAGGAAAAAAAAAAAACATTTTCATTGTGTTTTTCTTTCTTTGTTGTTTGTGCATTTGAGAGTAGTATTTCTTGAATTGCATTTTACTTTTGGTTTTCTTATTAAGTAAGGTTTCATTGTCACAAGTCTCAAAAAAAAAATTGCATTTAGTGTTTTCATCCTGCACCATGATTTGATTTCAAAAAGTTGTTCATGCTTTACATCGAAAACTAAACACATTGAAGAATAAGTGTGAAGTTTTGTTTGCCAATGTTCTTAAAGTTTATTTATACAAGAATATGAAAAACACCATTAGTTTCACGATCATATCCCCAAGAAATCAACCACCATTTAAAAAAACACCTAAATTAAAATCAACTAGACTTTTCTTTATAGACAACCAACAATAGTCTAGCAAGTAGGACCTTGGATTAGGATTGAAGAGTAAACTCTCCATTGCCACAAACTCAAACCAGGATTTCTTAGTGAGTGTAAATCCAGTATTAGAAGGAAGAACTTTCCGAGAGCACACCTCTTACATAGGTGTTAAGAATGAGGTCACACTAGGAGCAAGTGGAGGTGATATCCTCTCTTCTCTTGTTTTTGGTGTTTGTTGGACTACTACATCTATGGGGGTTTTTGGAAGTGTTTGGTCCTCCGAGTGACATCACTTCTTGAAAGATTCGAGATTTGTTTCCCTACCCATACATGTGATCTCGACCCACGATTATTCCGCCCAATCACTGATTATGAATTGGTAACTCTAGTCAACATTCCTAAGACAAATCATGGGTGACTGTGAGTGGGAAGTGCTAGAGGTACCCGAGGAAAATGAATAATCATCATTTCATCTCCCTTGGAGGGTTCCCATCTCCATGAGGGTACTTTCACCTTGGGTGATTGTTTCCGGAGGTTATCGTAACTGTCTCTCGTTCCTTAATTAACTAGACTTGGGAATTAATCAACCCATATAAGGTTTGAGAAGGTCCTTTTGATAATCTTTTCATTGCTTTAAATTCAAGACCTAACTGCCTTGGGATGAACTTTGGAAGGGTAGTTTGTTTGTTGAATCTTCTCAGGATATTTTTAGATGCGTGCTTTGTGTTTGTTTGTTTAGTTGGCCTTAGGTTTTCAGTGTCTTGCTACTTTTGAATCTTTGATTCAAAGTGGTTGACCAACTGTTCCATTGATCTAGAAGGACCCAAGGTCTTTCTCCTAAAAGTGTGGAGTCACCTTGTTGATCTCTAGGATTGTTCAAAGTATTGGAGATAACATCACAAGGACAAATCCTTCTTCATTTTTTGAAAGGTGGTACTCCTGTTTAATAAATACAATACACAAATAAATAAAATTGCAATAAAGAAAATGTCTGAGAAAGGACCATGATTGTTTAGGAATGAATATTGACAATGGTAAATATTATACAAGAATGTAAAGGAATAAAATGAGAAATATCACAAAATATCATTTCCATAATAACATAAAGTAAAGTAAGACATATAATTTGATAATATGGGAATTAAGGACCACCTATGTAGAGAACTTACCATGATCTTTCTATTAAAACTTAAAGGGATTTTGATAGACACACACTTGAAATCTCATGCTTAAAACTCAAAGTCTGATAAAACACTAGACATGTGCCCCAAATAGTTCTATGGGAACCTAAAACAAGTTACAAATGTTTGAAAATAGTTTACAATATTCATAAAATAAATGCATTCTTCCTACCAAACTAGGATGGGGATCTCGTGAACCATATAATAGATGAAAAATACCTGGAAGAAAAGGGAAAAAACAATCAAGAATCGACCTTTCGTATTCATAGACCATGAAAAGGAAAGGTTGGATGACTACCAACTTAGAGGAAATAAATGAGGAAAAGGCTTAATGAAAGGTTTACTCTACTTACTATGATGGGACAACTGTCTTTTGTTTTCTTTTTGAAGCTTCCTTTATATGTTTCTCTGTTGGAGGTGCCCTAATGGTTGCAACTGCTTCTTGATAACTAAGATTGATTATTCTGACCAAATCATTCCTTAACCATTGATCAATATATTCTTGCATGGGGGAAATCATTAGCTCGTGCTTGATTTTGAGATCGAACAACTCATCTTCAATATCCTTTAATTCAAAACCTAACTGATGAATTATATCTTCTTTATCTTCATTCTTGTTTACCTAGTGGACTAACCACTTTTCAACTTCCTCTTGTAAAAGTTCAGTTAGGTTGTTAAACTCATTGGCCCCTGAAATTTTAGGGGCTTCTAACTGTTTTTGAAATTGATGCTTTGTAAACAATATATAATCCATTATTAAATGTGGACCATATAACTCCTTAGTTACATCAACAAGCTTGAAAAACAAGTCACTTCTTTTTGAATTTATAACATCAAACTCAATAATCATTTCCCGCAAACATTTGATTCTCCTTGACCAACATGCATTTATTTGCTTGAGTCAGACCTTTGATGGAAGATTTTGTTCTCTTTTGTGGATAACATTCATGCTTGATATTCTAACACTAAAAGTGATAACAACTTCCTTGTAGAAATGTTCATCATTTTCTAAATATTTGTGGAGATATTCTTTAAGATTTAAAATCCTTGTAGAGATACTAGTTGAACTAGTAGCCAATTCCAAATAATCAAGGATTAAAGTAACCCTCTTCTTTATATTATCTCCAACATATTTCCTAAAGGATGTCAATAAAATTGAATCCCCTTTTAGTCTCTAACTTGATTATGATGCATCCTCTAAAATATCAAGTGGTCTAATAGTAGATATTGGTTCAACAAAAAAGGGTTTGGGAAGTAGAGTATCTTCTAATTCTTTTATTATTTTCTTCAATATTAATTTTTTCTTCTCCTGTTCATTAATTGAATATTTTAGGGCAACCCATGTGGCCTGATGAAATTCTAAAACTTTAGAGGGTTTTACTCCTATTATGTCAATTTCATAATCCCATTTTTCTACAACTCTTTTATTCTTCATATTGACCTTTTCAATTTGCAATTTCTTAGAACTTGGATTAAATGCAACATGGTGCAATGTAACATATTCTTCTTCAAAAACTACTGGCTCTTCACAAGCCAATTATTCAACTACTGTTATTCTTTCAATCAATTGTTGTTCCACCCAATTGGACACTTCAACCATAGCATCGACCTCCATCTCTTGAGAAATGACTTCACACTCTTGAACCTCTTGATTCACTTTTTCAACATATTCCCTTTTTCGTTTTGTACTTCTTCATACTGTATTTGATTTTTCAATAGCCTTTTAAGGAGGGTCCTTGTCTCCTCCATCACCAAAACTTCCAGGAAGGGTTTTCCTTTGTTCTCCATTGTTACCATGAGTTTTTATCCTATTTATCGAAGAAATATTTTGAGGAATATGAGATAAGATCGGGTTACAACTTGTTGTAGTTCACCCTCTTTGTCTATATTGATCATTGGTATTGACCAGCGTGTCAATATCATCTTGTAAGGGTAATTGGTGATTTTCAAGGGAATTTCTTTGAGGGTTTTGGTTATCCCCTCCTCCTTCTTCCAATTGTACTCACTTAATAAAAGATGCACCATAACCAATGGAAACATATGAGTTGTAAATGCACCATCAAGGTTAAAGCCCTCAAATTTATGGATTTATCTCATTTTAAAGGAGTCAAAATAAACAACAAGTTCATCGAGGTGAGATATAACTTTAACTGTAATCTCTCCAACTTTTATATGTAATGGAATGGATTGATTTTTCATTTTTTCTTTGAAAAAGTGAGCCCAAGATCTGTACTTTTTGCATGTCTCAACTGTAAAATTTTTGTCACAAACATAGTAAGGGAGTAAAAAGGGTTTCCTTGAAACCCATGTAATATGATGTATCTGAATTCATCTCAAATTTCAAAAACTCCCTTTCCAACAAGAATACCTATAGCTTCTCTTAATAATATTTGTGTAAAAGAACCATGATCATCTTCTTGAACGTGGACAAAAAAATACTCTGCACTTGGTAAATGGTAAGGGGCCTTATGTCTCCAGAGTGGTGGATACTAGAACTATACCATATCCTTATTATTGTTTACATTTATTGATTGAGGTAAGTATTCAAATACATGGTAGTAGAAAATAAAACAAATCAAATAAGAAGTCATATAAAACTTTTTTGTTATGCAAAAATTTCACAATTGAAAAGAGACTTCATTTGAAATAACACACGCCTAATCAAAGATGAAATTTTCATGAATAGAGTAATGTAGAATATAAAGAATATACTTCAGAACAAAAAATGTAGAATCTTGTCCAAAATTCTTGGGAAATAACCATGAAAATTCCTTGTATTGATATTTGAGTGAGCATACCTCCATCTGAGAAGAACCTCCAGAATCGTTGACTAAATTTGCGAGAAATCTCTTTAAAAGGTTTGATCCTCCATCATGGGATTTCATAAAGGTATCTTCTTTAAAACCCTTGAGTGTCTTATTAGGTGTTGGAAGTCATGACATTTTCCTAAAAATAGTTAGCGTGAGAGAGACTTGTGTCTTTCCTTCCAACTGAATTATCCTCTGTTCAATGTTGAACATGTCTGCACACCATAAAACTAACTCCTTGAAGTTGAAAACATCGGGCATACATCCAACCTGTGCTATTCTGGAAGTCCAAACTTT
The DNA here is from genome assembly GCA_900067695.1 of Picea abies. NCBI lineage: Eukaryota > Viridiplantae > Streptophyta > Pinopsida > Pinales > Pinaceae > Picea > Picea abies. Next base: position 16,984 of record CBVK0100154577.1, read on the forward strand.
GTTCGATCTTCTTTCCTTGAGTGAGAGTCCTGAATACCACTTGTAAGCCTTAGACAATTGAAACTAATGGTCTTCACATCCAAGGGTGTTAATTGTATCTCCAAAATATAACTCTTTTCTCTTAGTCGACATGCTTTGTTTAGTTTAATTTAGTGAATAGGTAGTAGTCTTGTTGAAGTAATATCTCTTATATCGAGAAACATTACTAAATTCAACACAAATTTACTATAATATCATATGCCATGACATTCATTTCATTAATGTTGATAACTACTTGGATTTGAATTTATAACGGATCCATTACGAAAATCATGTCACATAAATAATGGTATTAATCCAAACGCGTGACCACTGATGTGGCAGTGAAGTTATAAATGTTCTTGGAAGTGGTGCTTACGTGTCGAGATTCATGAAAATATGCTAAGTATGAAAAGTGCATAATGAGTAATGCAAAGGTCATTTTGGAGAATGAAGAAATGTGGGTTGTAGGTTGTGGGAGGTCAAGGGATTGAATGAAGGGGGTCTCCTGCATTTGCATTTATAAAATAAATTAAGTGTAAGTGCAGGTTATTTTTGAGTGATGTGGAAATGAAGGTTCATTTTGTAGGATGCAGAAGTGCGGGTTGTAGGAGTTTTAGCAATGACCTTTTCCTCGCAACAAGAATCCCTCAAACAAAGAAAATGACTAAGTATAGAAGACACTTGGAAAGTAATGCAGGTATAGGGTAAAGTGAGGTCACGTGAAGAGAAAAAAACTAAGTATGGAATCTTGTGGGCTTGTGAGTTTGTAGGGATAAGGGAAGGCCTTCTTGCAACCCACATTTGTGAAAAATGGTTAATTATATAGCATGTACACAAATACACTATGTACTACCAAAGAACATAGAACATTGATCAAGGAAAATTGATCAACATCAGGCTTCAACTGTCAGACAGTAACCCCTTGCAGGTTGTTGAGAATCCATAGAGCCTTATACATTAGGTAATGGAGTCAAACGAGAAATAAAGTAATTTTTGAGGGAAAGAAAAATAAATGATGAGGGTGAAATATACAGTGGAAATATACAAGATGGGGAAGAAAATAAAGGCTATGTACATTGGTGACGACATGGAATCAAATGAAGACATGTTTGAGATATTGCCCATTTACATGCATCATTTGAACTATTCCCTCCATATATTTCAACAAATAAGAATTGAAACCCATTTTTTTTTCAATTTGATATGGTATGATATAGATAGCTTCAAACTTAGTATGAAGAGAAGAGTTTTCCTTTGCCTTGTTCTAGAGTAAAACCAACTAATCTTTTTGGAAATATTTGGCAGTGGCGCTTTGATCAAAATGATTTTTAACTGTTTGTTGTCTTTTGTTCATGGTTATCATTGTTTGTATCCTCTATTCCCCCAATTGAATCAACTGATAATAACATGCTTGGAGAGGGGTGATTCCTTCTTCATATTCAATTTTTGTGGCAATGGATAATGCATTACTCCAAATGTATTGGCATTCTAGCTTCTTTTCCATATACAAAAGTGTAAGGTGAATGCCCTGTAATTTTCTTTGGAGTGACTTGGTTGGCCCAAAGAGAATTCATTATTTTTTTGTGCCAACTCCTTTAATTTGTTGACATTATCTTTTTAAGGACTTGAATTAATGTCTTGTTGGTGGATTCAACCAAACCATTACCTTGAGGATAATAGTTTGATGATTGTCCCATTAAAATACCATATTCTTCTCAAAACTTCGTGAATTTTGATCCAATGAAGATATAATCATTATCTATTATGAATTTCTTGGGGACACCAAACCTGGATATAATATTACCCTTCAAAAATTGAATAAGTTGTTTTGAATCAACAATTTTCAATGCCACATCTCCTGGCCACTTTGTGAAATAATCAGTCTTAGTGAGGATATATGAATTCCCTTTACTATATTTTAGATTAATAGGTCCAATAACATCCAAACCCCATTTTTCAAATGGGAGTACAATTGAGATAGGTTTTAAGGGCATAGTTGCTCTTTTCATTTTTCTAGAATTTTTTTAACAAGGAAGACATTTTCTAATCATTGAATATGCATCTTTGAAAATAATTGGCCAATAATAACCAAATCTAATAATCCTATGAGAAGTCACTTCACGTGCGAAGCATCCCCAAAATCCTCCATGAAATTCTTGTAATGTTTGACAAGCTTTTGAAGGATCTAAACATCTTAATAATATGCCATCGAGATTTCTTCGAAACAAAACTCTAGATACTAACACATATTGGTTGGTCTTCATTTTAAAATATATTCGTTCTTTTGAAGACATTCCAACATGAAATTTCCCCAATATTAAATAAAAGACAATGTTCATATACCATTCGTGACTTGATACATACAAATCGTGTATGGTTGAATCATATGTATGAGGAGGACTAATATTCACAACTTCAATGCCATTAATTATCTTGCATAATCCTTATCCATTAACCATAATTATAGGTTTAATTTTGAATATCATAGTCTTGAAGTTTGTCCAACCAATTTTCCCATCTTCCTTCTTTGAATTTTTGGTTGAGGAACATCTTAACAGGAGAATGTGGTACATAAGAAATAACATGTGCTAATAAAATATAAGTTCTAAAATGAGCAATTTCCTTTACAACTTGCTTTTCTATAGTAGAATACTTCAATTCATAATCATGTAAATTTTTCTCATGAAAGAAATTGGAAGCTCCTCCCCCTTTAAATTATTTTGAGTAAGTATAGCAACATTAGTCTCTTTTGAAGCAAATGAATACAATATGAAATGTATGTCTAAATTAGAGCTAACAAGAATAAGAGCAATGATGATTTCTTGTTTGATGTTTGAAAAATCCATTTGAGTTTGGGTCCATTCAAATATTTTTTCTTTATTCAATAACTTGTTGATTGGTTTCAAAATTGTAGCATAATTAGGAACAAATATTCCCACAAAATATCTTTTTCCAAAGAAATATTGTACCCCTTTACGAGACGTAGGAGGACTCAAGTCATTTACATATTTAATTCTTTTTGGATCAATATAAATGCCTTCTTTTCTCACTATATGACCAACCAACTCCCCCTATGATATTGCAAGTAAGAATTTATTGATATTGAGAGATATTCCATACATTCTACGTCGTTGAAAAACTTTCCTTAGATGTTTTAGGTGATGTTCTCTCAACTTTGAATGGACAATTAGATCATCTTCATAATTTTCCATGAATTTTCCAATCAAATCACTGAAAGCATGGTCCATAGATCTTTGAAATGTAGCACCATCATTTTTCAATCCAAAAGGAATTCAAACATAAGAATATGTTCCCCATGGTTTAACAAAAGAATTTTTGTGTCAATATTATTCAACAATAAGCACCTGATTAGATCTCGATAATCTGTCCAACATGGACATTAATGCAACGCCCATCACTTGTTGCAACAACATTTCCATGTTGGGAAGTGGATAGTTATCCTTAGCACTTGCTCGATTAAGATCACAAAAATATACAGAAAGCCGAATTTCACTATTCTTCTATGTGACAACCACTATATTGGATATCCATTCTGAATGTTTGACTGAGAAAATTATACCATCCTTTTTCAACTTTTCAAGTTCCAATTTTACAAGAGGTTTCAACTTCGGATTAATCACTCTCAATTATTTCCTGAAAGGTTTGAAACCTTCTTTGAGTGGTATAGTATGTTCAAAGATGGACTTATCATATTCCTTCAAATCATCATAGGTCCATGCAAAAACATCCTGAAATTATTTAAAGAGAAGAGTGCACTGCTTACTTTCTTTTGTAGTACAACCAATACCCAGATTTATGTACTTTGGAGCTTCATATTTAGCAATCTTAATTTTATGGGTTTCTTGAACCTTTCTAAGGGAATACTCATCAATTATGTTCTTTTTCTTTGTTTAATCATCCCTTGTGAAGAGCGATTCAACACTAACATAAGTTTTTGGGAGAGATGCAAAACTTTGCTCCTGAGTCACCTTTTGGTGAGTTTCTTCATCTTTAATGTAGGATTGTGTTTCATCATTAACCGATACATTTAAAATATTGGTTGTAAATATGAGAGGAAATTTACAATATGTTCATCATTATCGAAAATCTACTAATAGTCTTCATTGTCTGGTATTGATGTATGAAAAACAATTTTGACATGAAATGTATTATCAGTTTGAGAATCACTTGGATTGAAAAGAGAGGTTGCAACTACTAGTGAGACTACTTTTGAATTTTTATCTCGATGGATAAATCTTACATTGAAAGAATTGAGTGATTCAATGATGTCCCAGATCACTCTTGCATATGGCTTCGATTTTTCCTTTTTGATCTTATATCTCTTCCTGATATGATTTATAACCAACTTCGAATCTCTAGTTACTACTAAATCATTGATTTGCATTTGAAGTGCCAAGGTTAATCCTTGAATCAAAGCCTCATATTCAACTTCATTATTGGTGCATGGAAACTTAAATCTGATGACATGTGGATAAACACAGGATTGTGGGATTTTTAAAACAATACCAACTCCAATTCCAGATTTAGAGCAAGCTCCATCAAATGTCATTTTCCAAAATCCTTGAAAAGTATTATTTGTCATTGGTTTAACATAATTGATTTGTTCTATGTTGAAAAAAAAATTATTTCCAATCCCAACATCAATTCAACTCCCTTATTTTCAAATGAGATCAGTTTTCTTTGTTCTCTTGGAACCTTAATAAGATTCCCTCTTTGTTTGGAAACATCATGTAACTACCATCATTCATGATATATCCTCCAATCATAGAACACCAATCACAACCAATGACCACACCATATGTGGCTAGAAGATCAACCACTATTATAGAGAAGATTATTGTAACATGGGGTGTTGAACTTATCCAAGCACACAAATCCTTGATTTCCCCATAAGCATGAACTTTTCTGGAATCAATTGCATATATACTTTCTCTTGTTTCATAATATTTTGTGAATTCCAATCCTAGATATTCCATGATGGATAATGGTATAATATTTTTTGTGGCCCGACTATTAATCAAGCAATTGTGTAATGTAAAATCATGATTTTCAAGTGATATGTAAAAAGGTGGAACTTTACCTCTTGGTCTTATTGGTATGTAATTTTGATGTTGTTTGGTGTTTACAATAGTTGCTTCTATCCTAGAGATGGATGGACTTGTATCTTCCAAGATTCTAAGAAGATTGTCTCTTTGTTGAGGTATTTTGACTACATCTAGGTATGGTAGAGTAATATGAAGTTTAGTAAGTTCAGCAACTACATTATAAGTCATATGTGGTGACTGTTGATATTTATTTACAAGTGGATGATGAACTAGTTTTTTCTTTGTTTCCTATGGAATATTGTTTTTATTTTTTTATTTTTCTTTATTCGATTGATCTCTGGATTTGGACTTGTTTGCTTGACTCCTTGTCTAGACAACATTTTCTATCTCTTCATCCACATAATCCTCTTTTTCAACAATTTTTTCTTGAATTAGAGACACTAAATTTTCTTCCATTTGCATAGATTCTAATGTTTGATTTTGGTCATTCATTGGTATTTGATCAAATTCTTCATTCTCTTCAAGAGGATTTTATTCAACAATTTCTTCTAATACAACAACATGTGGATTTGGCACTCTGGGTGCTCTAGGACTATGTTCTTTGTTTCTATGACTTCTATCAACTATATCTCTGAAGTTTGGTGGTATAGTTATTGCATCCTTTGGTTATGGAACAACATTATCATTTCTTTTCGAACAAATTATTTCATTTTGCATTTGTTGAATTGTTCGATTCAGTTGTGCAATCTCTATATCCTGACGAGTGCTTTGAAAATATTTAGTAGTGTTGGCCTCGTATTTTTTCTTCTTTTATAATGATCAATTATCCTTTTTACCATGTTCACTCTACCCTTATACTTGAATATTGCCCATATTGTTGGGTATGTGTTATATTCTTTGCACGAGTAGCAGTGTTTGAGTGCGTGTGCCGGGCGCGCAGGGGGGTTAGAGGGGGCAGCGCCCTCGATTTTTTTTTTCTTCGGGCCGACATATTTTCGCCGGGCCGACATATTTCCGTGATGACATATTTCCGGGACGACATATTACCTGGATGACATATTTCTGGGACCACATGATATTAGGTGTTTTTTCGGCACATGGTTTTTGTCGATGGTTTTCTATTTCCGGTTAAGGAATTAGGGTTTTGGACTAATCCACTTCATCCACATAATCCTCTTTTTCAACAATTTTTTCTTGAATTAGAGACACTAAATTTTCTTCCATTTGCATAGATTCTAATGTTTGATTTTGGTCATTCATTGGTATTTGATCAAATTCTTCATTCTCTTCAAGAGGATTTTATTCAACAATTTCTTATAATACAACAACATGTGGATTTGGAGCTTTGGGTGCTCTAGGACTATGTTCTTTGTTTCTATGACTTCTATCAACTCTATCTCTGAAGTTTGGTGGTATAGTTATTGCATCCTTTGGTTATGGAACAACATTATCATTTCTTTTCAAACAAATTATTTCATTTTTCATTTGTTGAATTGTTCGATTCAATTGTGCAATCTCTATATCCCGATGAGTGCTTTGAACATATTTAGTAGTGTTGGCCTTGTATTTTTTCATCTTTTATAATGATCAATTATCCTTTTTACCATTTTTACTCTACCCTTATACTTGAATATTGCCCATATTACCATATATTCCTATTATCTTGAAGCCAAAACTCTTTAACAAACATTAAGAGGTAAATGCTGCTCATTTATATTATTTCCTATGTCTTTGGTAGATTAGAATGGAATTTAAGCTGATCTTGATGAAGAATTGTCTTAGTTCAGTTCCTGTATCATTAGTTCACTTATGGTAACCAAGCTCATCAATTGGCATATATACGCCTCCCCAGATGGAAAAAAAAGCACATGGGTTTTGAAGTCTGATGTGTCCATATGGTGCTGTGTTCCTTGGTTCATACCTAGGTCCAGTGAGGAATCCCCCAGTTCACGGTCAAAGGCCTGTTCAACCATATGCCAAGTGGAATGAGAAATGATGTTCATTCTCGTTCTGCACATAAATCCAGATCATCAGTTGGTGTAAATCAAATAATTGCTCCATTTGGAATATCCATGACTTGGGATCATTACCATCAAACTTCCTCCTATAGATCTTGGGAATGAATTTCCTTAGTCCCAAGTTTAAACCATGATGACATGGATATTGAAGTGAGGAATGACCAGGTGCCTAGGACTTAATCCTCTTTTTCTCCACACATGTTAACATGTTTTCCATGTGTGACTATGACTGAATTAATTTTTTCTTTTTAACCTTCTTGAGAATTTAGGATAAAAGGGTTTTCTAACTCCTTCATTGTCTTTGATATCATAAATCTTTCCATATTTAACTTGATATCATATTTAAAATTTTGGAATTATGTTTTACTTACTATATTTAGGATTTCAATCTTTATATTTTCCATGCTCACTATTTTTTCTTTCAACTTTGACACCTTAAATTCCAATTTTCCATTCTCTTCTTATGTTAAGGACAAGATTTCAAAAGGATTTGAAGGAGTCACATTTGGTTTACTACATCTAGACATGATGATATTAGAGTTTTGCAGGGTCTCATGGGAAAGAGACTTAGGGAGTGTCAAGCTCTATATCTGTTTGGTATAGTGTCAAGCTCTATATCTGTTTGGTATAATGTTGACTTTCCAATACTAGTACTCAACTTGTGTTTCATAGCTCTCACTAAGAAGGATGGACCATAACATTAGTTGTGTACTACCTAATAGGTTGATTCCAGGTACTTGAGAGTGATTTTAGAGACAACCAAAATGCAATCTATGTATGGTATCAAGTATGCCTATGGGACTTTCAATATACCTTATGGTATGTGCAAGATCAAACCTATAAACAAATTCTGTCTAATATGATACTACTTGCTAGGTACCAACATAAGCATACAAGGGTGTCTTATGTAGACCTCACTTATCTTCTATGTGTATGCTTCCTAGTATAAATTTTATCCATTGCACAATAGATCTACATTTTTAGACATTGGTACACATCTCTAGCCTAAAAAATCTAGTTGTTGCAAAATCGAGAAACGGATCTAAAATCAGGGTCTCCTCAAAACCCTTATAAATCCTTTATTTGGGTTCTACTCTACTAGCCGGCCTTCAATCTATTAAAACTTTTCCAATTCTAATACTCCATTGATGAAATTTTAACTAGATTTAGTATGATATGTCCTCTTAATGTTCCCATTGATCACATGCAATTTGGATCTTCTAAGAGAAATTTATGGTGAAATTACCAAAATATGTTGTTTTGTCTTATTTCAAGAGTGTCAACTTGTACAAACTATGACTTCAATGATACATATCTAGTGGGTATAAAATTTGGAACTAGAACATCCTAGTTTTTTCATCCAGTGCCACCAATTTCTCTTAGGATGGATCTTGAAATATTTAGATATCACTGTTTTACTGAAATATCCTATTTAAGCCTAGTTTAAGGACTAGACAAAAACCCTAACTTGTACATCATAAAATTATGAGAGTATGACAAGCCATATTCTTAAATTTATATCCAATGTACTTCTCTTTCCTCCGTCAATCCCAAGATTTCCATGCAATAACAATGATCCAAAACAAAGTTACAATGAAAATGGTATCATGACTCATTTGAAGGAGCCAAACCAAGGATGATCCACTTTAATACCAAATTTTATGTACCAAGTAGTGAAATAATCATAAAAAGGAGCCAATTCAATAACATCATGCCTAAATCAGGAGAACTAGTAAATGTATAAGAAGCCCTTTGAGGGGAAACCTCCTATTACAAGATATAAAAATGCAAAAAAAGATGATCATTCAAATAAATTCCCTTCATGTATATATAAAAGACATAAAAAACTAAAATGTAACAATATTAATTCCACATAACTATAATTAATATACGGAGAATGAATTAAAATTACCATTAAAATCTTAACATTCCATTTAAATGAAAAACCCTTAATATGATTGGAAAATAGTTAGAAAAATAACTAACACTCCCCATCTAAAAACCATTAAGTCACATCTTTATTGTAAACAAAGAATTTAAAACTTTTGATAACCTCTTTTATACCTTCTTAATTAAAATCCAGAATTAACAACAAATTTCATTGAACATAAGTCAAAACACCAATTCATCAACAACAACCAAAAACCATTGTAAAATAACTACCAAAACACCAACTCATTCAAGAAAGAGAACATTTTAAATACAACTTTATAAAAGATACTTACCATCCATACCCAATTGACTCACGGTCCAATGCTCTGAATCAACACTGAAATTATACGTCCAAACACATTTTGAATGTGTGGAGGCAAAACGGCCATCATGAACCGGACTTAAAATTCTCAACCCATAAATTGGACTTTTATTCAATATATACTTAAAACAAGAGTTGACTTATAAGGAGAAAGCAAAGCCCACACATACACATACATTCATCGTGAAGACAATTTATGGGTGGGTGGAAAGAAGAAAATGTTCAAATTTCAAATATTGGGTTTGAGTACTTGCATAAAGGATTGCTTAAATTTTCATTGTCAAAAAAAAAGGGAGCAAAATGTCTTTAATGTGCAGGTTGTAAATTTTAAATAAAATAAAAACTCTTTTTTTTTTTCTATATAAATTTATATGATTTTTTTTTTTACAAATGGATTGATTTTATCCATTTTAATTTTGAGAAATCAAATATTTTTAAGTATTTTTTAGATAAGATTTTTTGTAATTAATTTTTAAATAATGTTAAATTTAAAAACTAAATTTTAAATAATGTAAAATCTAAAAAAATAATATTGAAATTTTTTACCAATTTACAATTTCAAAAAACTTAAATAATATAAAGTGAATTTAATTTTCTATGAGAAAAATTGTTTAAAACAAAATCAATTTTCAATTTGCATTTGTTATTAAGTTAAACATTACTTTATATGTGAATTTAAATATAATAAGTTTTCATTTAATGAAATTTTATATTCATTAAATTTTTGATTAAAAATTTAAAAAATATTAATTTATGTTAATATAAATTGAAGAACAATTAAATTATTGAAAAACCAAATTTGAAGACTACTTCCAAATGAATAAACTTAAAATTTTTAAGAACATGAAATTTAATATTAAATAATAAATTTACATATTTAAAATCCTGTCTGAAATTTATATATTCAATAAATGTGAAGTCTAATTTTTGTAGTCGATTCAAGATTTTATCAATAAAATTTATTGACATATACATACTCTATCTCTTATGGATTTGAACATATAATCTTTAAAAAAAAAACACATATTTTTAACCATCATATATATATATATATATATATAAATTATTATATGTTTCATTTTACATGCCTGCAACCATAAAAATGTTTGATGCGTTCTCTATGTATATGAATCTCTATATATGAATGATTGGTATTGCACTGCGACCACCCATAGTCTGTACGTGAATATACCCACCCGATTGAATGAATCTGTGTATGTATTTA
>CBVK0100154578.1:0-27555 GCA_900067695.1 Picea abies
GGCCTTTAATGTTTTGTAAGGCTGAGATCTAGATCCAGATGCTGGACTAGACAGCTATTCAATGTAATTGAATAGGGTAGGTGGATTTGGAGGAAAGAGCTTGAAGAACCTCCTCATGTAAAAAAAGATCAATTGTATCTCTTGGGTAGACATAGGAGAAGTGAGTAGGAGGATAGAGAGAATCTACGAGTAGAGAGTAGAAGAGAAGGAGACAAGACCTTGTTACAGGTCGTGCTTAGGAACACCTTGTAAATACAGGCATTTGCCATTTAATACAAATAGCAGTTTTTCTTGCATGACTGTGTGTTAAATGAATGTCTGTGAGTGTTCTTCATATGATATGAATGTATACTATAGATGTATGCTGTAGGTTTTCATTTTTAGGAGTGTGTTTGATTTCCAGGGATAGACGTCTTTGAGGCTCCACACCAGGAGGGTGTGACAAGACGCTGCGGGTTCTGATAGCCGTGCACAAAGGTGCATTTCTAAATTCTGCGGGTTCAGACAGACATGTGCTGCGTCACAGAAACTGAAATAAACAACTTAGTGAAGACCTCAAGGTTGTTGAACACCTTGGAGGCTAGGTTGTGTGGGAAGAACACAGTTGCAGACAAAATCTCTAAGGAGTTCTATAAAGCTCTGCCAGGTGGGCATCGATCCAGTGCAAGGAGTGCACCGTGGAAGAACTCTGTTGTCGTTCTTAAGAAGTCAGATTCACTTAGGATTCTTGACACTCTGCCAGGTGGGCATTGAGACAGTGTGCAGACAGGAGGAACAAAGAAGAAGAGAACTCTTTGAGTTCTATAAATTAGGACGAATCCACTGAGGGATCTTCACGGGGTTACTGAACACCCTGATAGGCTCAAGAATAGGTTGCTCGAGTAGTCGGAGTACCAGGAGAGCATCTCAATTCTCCATCTAAGGGAGAAATGAAAGAATAATCAAGTTTCCTTGGAGGTCGAAGCTACAGTAAATCTCAGGAGGGTTAGCGTTTTTATATGCGTGGTGAAGCTCAAAGTCTGAGGAGTTCGCAGAGAAGAAGGAAGGCCCAGGTTGAAGCCTTTAGAAATTTGAATTTCTTCCCAGTCTTGGAAGAAAGAATAGAAGCCCAGGAGGGAGCACAAATGCCGTTGGATGGGCCGACAGATTCTGTACCATTGAGACTTCACGTCCGGGGAGCATCAGAGTGAACGCATAGAAGAAGAAATGACCAGGAGCCATTAGATGTGATCAAAATACCCATCAGCCATTGGATCAACAGAGAGTTGTGCATGGTTTAACCCTTAGCATAGAGAAGGGGGTATAAAAGTCCCGAAAGGGTTGACTTATCGAGATATCAGAGTTCTCGAGGTTGAGAAGTCGGGAAATTAGTAGCGAAAGCCTCGAAATTGCGAGAAGCAATCAGGACCATCCATCATAGGAGGACGCGTGGAGGAGATCAGAGCATTCAGGAGATTCCCCGAAAGGAAAGCTATTTATCGGCATTTCAGGGATCGGGATATTGGGAATCCCCTGGACCAGAAGTCCATGCATTTCAGAACTTCAAAGTCCAAAACCCTGAAAGGAGGGAAGTGCCATTTAAGGAGCCAACTGTTAGCATAGCGGAGAATTGGGATCCAAGAGATCGGTAGTCCCAAGAGAATTTTTTTTTCAGCATTTGAAATACTGAAACTGCTAGAGGCGATCAAGACCGTCCACCTTGATCGAACATGTGGCGGCGATCAAAGCCTTCGGGAAAGGTCCTGATAGGAGAATCACATCGAGAAATCAGGAATCGGTATTTCGGGGATCCAAGGGACAGGAGGTTGAGCTCTTGGGTCGTGAAACTCTGAAAGGAGATAAGGATGTGGTCTTATGAGAACTAGTCATATGGACTAGGGCATAGCCACGAGGGGCTTAGGAAAAAGGGGGCTCATCGGAAAATCGAAGATCGGGAGTTCGAGAGGACAGGGAACTCTTGACATTGGGAACCATAAAGTTTCGAGACCCGAAACTAAGTTGGGGAAGATCACGGTTAGGTGAAAAAAGAGTCGTGTGGGATAAGAGAATGACCTATGGAATGGGTTTTCATCGGAGATTCTAGAAGGGAATTGAATGAGCTGCTTCAGGTCAAGGAGCTGATTGAACAATCCTATGGACAGACGTAGTTAGCGTCTGTTCATCAAAAATAAATGTGATATTTTGATTCTGTAGCTTATATATTTGAAAAGGATCATGGAACTGAAAATAAATACCTTCCATGTTGATGAATAAACTGATGTAGTTGATGTTTACAATAACATTGTTGTTGAAGATGAATTTCATGACAATCTACATGAAATTCATAATATCGTTCTAATGTTTTGCTACGCTGACAGGTTAAAATGAATTGATGAAGATTTTATGTAATTGATTCTTTATATGTATTGATAAAGAGTTAAAAAAAAATATGAATATGTTGATGTATTTCTACTAAAGAAGCTAATATAGAAACTAAAGAAAATTTGTTACAATGAATTTTGAATTATATGACAAACTGCATAAAATTCATAATTCAAATTATTCTCAAACTAAAAATTTGATGAAATTAATAAGCATATATTGATTTCTAAAAGTAACTTTTAGTAGCTACATAAAGTGTTTGTGGCTATATAAAAATTCTGCAATCAAAGAAACTACATATATTTTGAGAACATGGACCGATAAAAATAGATTGCTTGTCATGATGATGAAACTTTAAGACTGGAGATCAAACCATCTGATCATTGCTACTACAACCTAAATCTCAATGACTTTATTGGTGAAAAACAAATTCTAAACATGATTTGAATATGTCCTTCTTACTTATTTGAGGATTCTTTTCTCCATTTATGGTTTTCAAACATAAATCTGCACAGTTGGACCACTGAATTAGTTTTCACAATCTGTGCCTGTTTTTTTTCTTTATATATATATATATATATATATATAGAGAGAGAGAGAGAGAGAGAGAGAGAGAGAGAGAGAGAGAGATAAGAGCAGGGGAAGAATTTCCCTTACTCATTATCTCCATCTCTGACTACATAAGAAAATTATATGGACAAATTCTTCTTTGTTGAATGCCTTCTAATATAATCTTAATCTCTTTCCATTCACTAGAAAATAAATTCATTCCTCATCAATGTTTTTAATATTGATCGATCCATCATCAAATATCATTTCTATATCATAGGGCCCTAACCAACGAGTATTGACTTTACCTTTAGAATTTTTAAATCTAGAGTCAAACAAGAGAACCCAATCACCTAGTTTGAATGTCTTCTTTGTGATAAATTTTTAATTCCACCTCCATATCTATTGTTGAATGATGGTAGTATGTTGAAATGCATATTTTTGGATTCCGTTCAATTCATTGAGTTGGGACAAAAAAAAATTTTGTGCTTCTGAAATATCCATCCCAAACTTAGTTGCTATTTTGAAAGTCTTGATTTGGGATTCAATGTCTTCTTTGTGATAAATTTTTAATTCCACCTCCATATCTATTGTTGAATGATGGTAGTATGTTGAAATGCATATTTTTGGATTCCGTTCAATTCATTGAGTTGGGACAAAAAAAAATTTTGTGCTTCTGAAATATCCATCCCAAACTTAGTTGCTATTTTGAAAGTCTTGATTTGGGATTCAATAAGTAGTAAAACTTTCTTTCCATACACAAGCTCATATGCAACATGTCCAATTGTGTTCCTCCATGTGGTTTAGTAGGCCCAAAGTACCTCAGGAAGACTGTCTTACCAAACTTGGTGATGCAATTAAACATTTTTTTTCATGATAGCTTCAAGTACTTTATTTTTGGACTCCACCTTCCCTTTGGCTTGTGTATGGTAAGGGGACGAATTTTGATGCCTTATCTTTTATTTCTCTATGATACTCTAAACATATTTTGACGTAAATTGAGTACCTTGATTTGTTAAAGTGTCTCTTGGGACACCAAAATGATTAAATATGTCAAATAAAAAAATCTACAACAGATTGTTCATTAGCATTCAAAAGAGGTTTAACTTCTATCCATTTAGTGACATAATCAATACATACCAAAATAAAACTTTTATTTCTAGAAATTGGAAAAATAGGCCCTATAAAGTCTAAAGCCCATTTTTGAAATGGTTCTATGAGTACCTAAGGTTGTAGATACATTTCATCTACTTGCATCGGTCTACACATTCAGTAGCAATTGTCACATCTTCTAATGTATTTCTTGGCATATCTAAAAAGAGTGGGCCAATAATACCCTAGATGAAGGACTTTATATGCAGTTCATTTAGTAGTGAAATGGACTCCACATGGTTTATCATGGAATGCCTTAAATATGTCAAATACTTCATATTCTCATACACACCTATGAATGATAATATTAGGTCTAGTATGAAAGAGTTATCCTCCAATCCATGAATAAGTGGCACTGTGTTTGATAATATTTTGTTTTTATTTTGTAGAAATATGCTAAGGTAACTTTCCTAAAGAAAAATAGTTTGCAATATCTGCAAATGAAGGAGTTTTAGTAGATATCGAAAAAATATGTTCATCAAGAAATCATCATTAACAGGAATTAATTCACCTTCATTGTGAATCCTAGAAAGAAAATATGCTAGTACATTTTCCTTACCAGGCCTATCTAGTATAGTGATATTAAATTATTGTAATAAAAGAAGTCACCTAGTAACCATGCCATTAGTATTTGGTTTATTAATTATATATCTAATGGTTGAGTGATTAGTGTGGATGAAAACTTCATATCATGTAATGCAATGCCTAAATTTATTGTTGGCATGATCTATTGTAAGGAACTATTTTTCAGTAATTGTATAGTTCAATTTAGGCGGTGTCAAACTTTTACTCACAAAATAGATGACATAAGACAATTGATTTTATTTTTTACCTAGCACGACTCCTAAAGTTGTGTTATAGGCATATATAGATATGTGGAACTGAAGGGACCAATTTGGTCCTCTTAAAATAGTGGCTACATAAAGTTTCTCTTTTAGAGTTTCAAAATCAGTTTGACATGAAATGTTCCAGAAAATTCCATTATCTTTAGAAAGAAGTTTGAACAATGGATGTGCAATTTTTGTGAAATTTTTAATGAATCATCTATAGTAGCCAACATGGCCTAGGAAAATTCTGACATCTTTTTGAGTTTTGGTTATTAAAATTTTGGAAATGACTACTATCTTTGTTGGATCCACCTTTATACCTACAAAAGACACATAATGACCCAAAACAATTCCTTTAGTTGGTAATATGTAACATTTATCATGGATTAATGAAAAATTAGTTTATTGGCATCTAATTAAAACTTTTTTCAAATTTTCTAATTCTTCTTGACAAGTATTTCCATAAACAATGAAATCATCCATATATACTTCTACACAATCATGGATAAGGTCAAAAAATATACCTAGTACAACATGTTGAAATTTCGCAGGTGCATTACACAAACCAAAAAGAACTAATCTGTAAGTGTATGTTCCCCAAGGTCACATGAATGTTTTTTTATCCTGATCCTATGGACCTATTTGTATTTAGTTATAACCACTAAATACATCCAAAAAGGAAAAGTATTTAACTTGCTAATGTATCTAAGACCTTATCTGTAAAAGGTAGAGGAAATTGATATTTCAATGTTTCTTTATTCAATTCCTTATAATCTACAAAAACATGCCATTTACCATATTTCTTAAGAAAAATAAATAATGGACATTCCCATTGGCTGTCAAAAACTGGATATATAAAATTGACACTAAGTAATTTTTTCAACTCATCTTTCACAATTTCTTTCAAGAGTGGATTCATTCATCATTGAGGTTGTTCTACAACTCATCTTTCACAATTTATTTCAAGAGTGGATTCATTCATCGTTGAGGTTTCCTGAAAGGTTTGGAATTATCATCTATGTAAATATGATGAATACATGTGTTAGGGTGAATTCCATGCATGCCAATATATTCCCATGAAAATGCTCCAAAATGTTTTTGTAATATCTTTACCAATTTTTTTTTTAAATTTATTCAAGTTTAGAATTTATATTTAAGGTTTTTCCTTGAGAGTTTTCAATAGCTTCATTATTTTACCCTAATGTAGATGCACCAAAAGATATTGATTCTGAAACTTTTGATAATGTATCCATAGTAAATTTTTCTTGAAAATATTTATCCAAGATTTCTTTATGATCAAAAGATTACCCCTCATGATATTGAGTAAAATCATAACTATTAATGAAACTAATGATTTAATTTTATTCAATATCATTCTTGAAATTCATAATTTGATCAACAGTTAAAATGTGTTGCACTATTTCTTCATTATCATTTGTTTCTTGAAAGCATTGCCTAAATTTAAATCCAGTTAAATCTTTAGCAAGTGGATATAAATTAAATTTCTTTACTAAATCCCTATGCATAATTCTCATATCCCTTGATTGAAAACTAATGAATGCATCAGATGTAGCTAAAGAAGGTATTCCTAATATTAATGGGTGTCCCCCTAAGTTATAAGTTTGTTCTAAAACCATGAAATCTACAAGGTACTCCCAGGAATCCAAGGAGACTATTATATGTTCTAATACACCTTCTGGTTTTATTGTTGATCTATCTGCTAATTTCAAAACTATGGGTGTATTACATAGAATAGACAATTATTTTTTATCCATGGTATCTTATGTCATTACATTGATTGTTGCTCCTAAATATATTAATGTGTTTCAATTGCAACATTATTAATGTGGATTTTTACAATGGGACTGTCAGGATCTCCATATTTTTGCATGTAAATTTTACCTGACATAAGATCTGCCAATGTACCCATTACTTGAATTATTTGTGGATCCTTCTTTTTCCTTCATGGTTTATTGATACATAATTCCTTTATTGTTTTAGCATAAATTGGAATGTATTTAATTTATTATATTAATGGAATTTTGATACAAACATTCTTCAATTCATCTAATAAATCATATCCTGATTTAGTAATTTAGTTTTCCATTACTAACCTCTCTGAGAAAGGTGGAGAACTAGATTGTTGATCTTGATTTATATGAGATGAAGAAGTTCAGTTTATTGGATTAGTACTACTATTGTTGTCTATTTGGTTAGGAGTTTCCTCCTCTATAGGTTCTTCAACAACAATAGGTTCTTTTTGATGAAATATTTTTCTTGATCTAAGATGAATATTAGTTACACCAATATAAGTATTCATATAAGTGGGAAAATTTTGTATCTCAACATTGTAAGTGGGTTGTGCTATATTATTATTAGGGTTAACAATGGGTTGTGCAGGTAGTTGGGTTGGTTTGATGATAACTGAAGTTACTGTGGTTGTGAAATTTGTGGTTGTCATGGTTGAATGAAATATCGTTGTGGGAGATATTGGTTTTGTATAGGGTATTGGGTGTGTTGTTGTTGCATAGGATAAGGTTGGGGAGGCATGGTTCCATAGGTCTATCCTCACTAACCTTGTTTCCAAGGTTGATTTTGGACTTTCTATGGTTCCCATGCTTTCCAAGGCATAGGATTATTCCAATTATGTTGGGGATATTGTTGCAAGAAATATGGATTAAATTGCTGAGATGAGTCTTGAGATATACCTGGATTCCTTAGTTGTCAATGTCTCTTTTGTTCAAAAAAACATAACTTCTCTGTATCTCCTTGAGTTTCTTGGTAGGGTTCTTTGAGTCATAGAAAAGAAGGCAATTTCTTTGTAGCATGATTGTATGCAAATATACCACAAAGATCAATACTATCCAAAGGAAATTCTTTTAAAGGGTTCTTCTTCTTACACTTTGGACAAAAAATAGTTAATGCAACATCCTCTAACTCTTTCTTTTTCTTAATATTCAATGTATCTAATTGAGAACCAAGAGTATTGAAAATGTATGTTTTAAAATTGTCCAATAAATTGCCAATTTTTTCTCTACTTACACCTTCGGTGGCTGATTTATTGACTCTAGAGATAGAATCCCTAGGTCCCTTACCATATTTTGACTTCCCTCGAGAGATATGATTGCATAAATAAATTTTTTTTGGATAGGTTAGGTGAGAAATATCTCCTTTACCCATTAAATTCAATACATCAATCCATTCATCTCTAATTCCTCTAAGTAAAAGGACTTTCAAAGTATCCAAATATAGATGGTTTTGTTTTGATCTTTTGATAGTATAATGAAATCTTTCTAGATAATATTCAATGCTTTCTTCTTCTTTTTGTGTCATTTTAAAAATTTATTCTCTCATTCATTGATTAGTACAATAATAATTATATTTTTCAAGGAATTTTTTCCTCATTTCATCCCATGTTTTTATTGCATGTGTTCCTAAACCCATAAACCAACATATTGCAACATTCTTGAGTGTAGCTAGAAACAACTTCATTTTTTTATCATCGAAAAAATAATCATAGGTGCAACATAACACATCAAATTCGAAAATCTAAGTTTTTGGATCTTTGGTTACCATACCATGAAAGTTTGGCAATGTGGAAGGTGATATGTTCTTCATTTGGATGTGAACTATTGGATCCAATATTGGGAATCCAAATTCATTCTCAATGATTGATGTATCGGTTCCTTCTTGTCTTTCTTCATGTTCATGTTATTCTCTATCTCCAAGGCTTCTTCCTTATTCTTGGTCACCTAATATTCCTAACATATTGAAATCTTCAAAATGCATAGTCTTTAGAAGTAGCCGAGAGTTCTAGTTCTTCAACGGGGTTCTCAGGAAATTCTACTTTTGGATTCCCACTAAGTAATTATTCTTCTTGAGATTCAACTGGAAGTATGACATCTTGTTGTGAAGTAGATAGAATTTTTATTGTTTTAAAAATTCCTTTTCCAACTTTTCCTTTTTCTTTCTCTTGTGTAGTCACAATTCTTCCTATTCTTCCTCCTCTTGCATTTCTACTTACAAAAGGATTAGATGATGGTGTGGCTCTTACAGTACCATGTGATGGAGTGGGTGAAGTGGTGTTGGGTGTTTTTAGAGGCTGACTAATGTGTTCTATAATTGCAAAAAAAATTAATTAATGGGATGGTTCATATGAATAGCAAGCACTTGTGTTGACACACCATACAACAATCATAAATACCGAAATTGGAAATAGTAAGATCAAATCACATTCAATTCACCGCAGAAAAGAACAAATAAAAGGTGAGCAATGCAACCTTATACAAGGGCCCCTCTTGCATCAATTATAAATTGCTAAATTGACTCTATGAATAAACTGTAAAGTAAACAACAAGATAAAATATTCTCATGAAATACAAAGAAATGAGATATTTCTTAAATTAGCAACAAAACCCGAACTTATATTAATAACAATAGTAATCGCTACAAAATCAAGAGTATCATTCATTGTTGAACCCATATGAATTTATACATTTCAAAACAAAGATTTTTTGAAACCCCAATTATGATTTTTCAGAGGAAAATGATTGCAATTCATATTTTTAGAGAAAATGGGGAAAATGTTGGGATCCACGTATGAGAAATTCATGGTTTCACACATGAATTTCTCAAATGAAATATTGATATCAAATATCTGTGATTTATTTAGAATTGATTCACAACTCATGCTAACAACATGTTATCATTCAATGTTCTTTTTCATACTCTTCCACCTGCTTTGACCATGCCTTTGAATTCTCTCCATTGTTGACCTGGAAAATGTTGGATTGAACTTTATAGGTGGAGAAGCTGGAGGATACCATTTTCCATCTCCTCCAATTCACATTTTCATTGTATCATGCCTGCATATATACAAACCTACAACTCAACTACAAAATCAGGGACAAGCTACATAATATACATGTTTCTATAGCTACCATATTTTAGAATGATTTGACAAAGAGAATACATGAAAATATAAAAAGAATGGAACTTTTACCTAGTTTTCACCCTTTGTAGATTAGAACATGATTAGATATAAAAAATGATGGAAATGGTGGATAACATAGTGAATGTGCTAGGTATTTAGGATTATGATAAGAAATGTAAGTGAAAAAAATGATGACAAAAAGAGTTATTCTATGGACTTAACACCATGTTAGTTTCAATATTCAACACATGTCAACAGGTCTCTAATGTGTATGCTCCAACCATTGTGCAATGTCGATGTCGAATCTAGTACTACGCAAGGACTTGTGAGAAATCGTGCACGCACATACAATCACCAAAGATCAATTGTAATGATTAGTAACCATTTTGTAACTGATTGATTGGTCTTTCTTGAGGTTGTTAGTGATATGGTAGAGTTGTTATCATTGTCATGCTTATGTGTAGATAAAAGGAATGCACACGAACCAATTGGGGGTTGGCTATTATTGTTGGTGGTTAATGTTGGTTGATGTCAGTCTAGTTTTGTTTTTAATGATGTAGTCTTCCTGATGTAATACCATATGAGAGAGAAATTGGATCTAGATCTGGTTTTTTGGTCTCTGGTTTGAGTTTCAATGAGTCTTTGAGAAGGCTACAACCCATTAAAATGTTTATATGTGGCATATTAATGAAAATAATGAGATCCAAATTGGTACTTCTTTTCATGATTTCTCTCATGGATGAATGCTTGGTGCATATTTTAGAATATAATTTATATATATGAATGTTGATGTGAATGGATAGGATATAATGTATAGTATTGGGCTAGGTTTCTTAAGTTTGCAATATTCCTTCATAAAATATACAATTATTTAGACTATGTGATTCTCATGAACATCTCGGGTGAGATATTATTCAGTTTCTAAATATTGGATATGCCAAATTTGATGGGGTATTTGTTGGTAATTTCTTTTGAAAGTTGTGTTTGAAAACCCATGCCAGCAATTGGTTCCATTGCCAGGACCTAGAGATTTTTTATTGCATGTTGGATTAAGGACATGACATGGAATCCTTCAAGAAAATATATATAAGAATGGATATCTGGGAAAGAGGATGAATGTGTACATCAAGAGGCCAGAAATTTGCAAATCAACCCTAAATGATGGAAACATAGGTACATATATTCATTTCTACATGAAATTTTCTTTTCTAAATTTCCTTGTTTGTTGCATGAATGGGTAAATACATAGACAAATATTAACCCTACATGTTGATCAAAAGAATCGATGGTTTGGTACCAAGAAGAAACAAATCGGTTGAATTGCTTCGACAATAAGTAGGCCAAAGCCATTAATTTCTAGTTCGAACAAGTTAAAGAAGGATACATCATTGAATCTACGGTTGACTGCAATGAATATTTTATTAGTTCAAAAAGAAAGTTTGTATCCATCCCTCAAGGAAGATTGTTAGGAGAAATCCTACTTTGGATCAATATATTTTTCATTGAAAAAGGGTTGATGCACATGGAGCTCGATAGGATGGTAGCATAAATCCCTCACTTAGAGTGGGGGATGCAAATATGTTATGACCCAAGGGAGCATATATGGGGCTAAATGTACATGTAATGTGTAAATATGTGTAATAGGGTCGGCCTAATAATAAATGGGCTTCATGTGTATTGATTGAATAGGTATATATAGATATCATGTATTCATTATTGTAGGAGGTGAATGGTGATGTGGAGGAGGTTCTCTTATTCTTTAAGGAGTTATTATGTAAATTATATATCTTAGAGTTGTTCTCCATGCTCACATTATGTCACATTATGTACATGGTGTGTAATTTTTTTTTGTTATGATATTTTTAAGCATTTGGATCATTAAAAAATAAGGGGACAAGGATATTTTATGGAACCTCACCCAAAAAATTATCCTTTCTCTATTTATAGAGAAGGTTGTTAGTGGAGGTGGGTGGCAGGAGGTTTTTGTAGAGGTTATTTTACCAGTGCACCTATAGGAACATATGCCCTAGTTCGCATATAAAAAATGACTCCCCAATTATTAACTAATTAGAAGAACCTTCATACATTATAATAAAAAAAAACATCGAATAAAGCACCCTAGTGTCATTGAACATTACGACTTGGTGTGAATCCATGTTGTTGGACACACCGAATTAGGGTAAATAAAAACAATTACCAAACATGTTTTCATTATTACACTTCATCATATGCTTCCAAACTGTCATGAAAGCATTGGTGCTCACTCTCATTTCAAGGAATCCCTATTTGAGGTGCTCTACAACAAGTTTGATAATGCCACTGGTATATTCCACATATTTCCAAATTTTGGAAATTACCATGATTTTTAATTTCCTCTCAGCGGTGGAACCATGCCCCTTTGAGATATAAGAGTCCAATTCAATAGTTTATAACCTTCCTATTTTCATTTTCATCTAATTCAAATTTGAATTTGGATTGAAATTCAACTATTTTTTCAATTTTTTTCCAATTCCACGTAGTGCCCCTGAACACTTCGGATCACCCTGATGCAATGCATCCTATTCATGAATGCATAGTAAGAAACACCACCACTACATATACACTAAAATTACACACAAGTTCCATTCAAATAAAAGCAATGTGAATAATTTTAAAAATATATATAGCGGTGCATCTTTTGTGATGCCCTATTACCGGTGCATTAACAAATACAATGCATTGCTAACCAACAAGTCAGTTCTCTGGGAAAAATGGAGCACCATTTTTTTCAATTAAACTAATCACACCTCTAGGTTTTCATCCCATAAATTTTACTATAGCGGTGTGTCCATGTTAACCAAATGCATCGATTTTGTTAAAAGAACCACACAAGGAAAAATATTGAATGACTTTGCATAATTGGGCATATTGTTAGACACCCCATTGTTGATTTTACATCACAATTCCCCACTAAAAAAAAATGCCAATGTTCCAGTAACACAGTAGCACTGGTACATTCATATTAATGCATAACACTGCTTCATTTATAATAAAACAATTTAACCTAGCAGTGCCCCTAGGTCCAACAAACACATTGATGTTGTAAATAGCACAAAGTTGGGTCGAATATTTCACAATCTAATAGTGCAATGCTTCTTATGGGACATGCCACTAAAATACATGTTGATTCGACAACAAACATGGTCCATCAATGTGTAAACTCTAACAATATGCACCGATGTCGTTTAGAGAAAAGAACCCTAATAAATTTTTAAAAATAAACATAATGATGCATATTTCATGATGCCCCATTACCAATTCATTATATAAGACAACACACCACTAAAAAACATGTGGGTGCTCTGGAAATAGTGGTGCACTAGTTCTTTCAATTTTACAAAGCACACTACTATGCTTACATACCATAAAATTTAGTGTAGTAGTGCGTCCATGTTAACCAAATGCCCTAGCACAGTTTAATGAACCACCCTAAAAAAATATTGAATATCTTGGCATACCAGGGAATCTCATTGGATTCCCCATTACCAATGCTCTATACAAAAAAATGCATTATTAAAAACCATGTCAATGATTTGGGAACATGGGAGCACCGATGCGTTCATTTGAACCAAGCACACCACTAAGTTTATAGGTCATAAAATTTAGCGTAGTGGTGCATCCATGTTAAGAAAATTCATTGGTGTAGTTAAAGAAACTGCACTAGGAAAATATTGATTGACTTTTCATACCAAGGTGTTTGGTTGGATGTCTTATTCCTGGTGCTCTATAGAACACAACGCACCACTAAACAAAATGGTGATGCTCCAATAATTGGTGTGTGTCAATAAAAACAATGCTTGGCAATGTTGTTTTTTCTGATATGAAGAACTGGTAACGATGTGTAGTGACTTTATTAGGCACATGGATTACTTTTCTAAATTGTTTTTCCAACATAAATTAATTTTGGTTTTTGTTAAATACAAGTTATTTATATATGTGTGTGTTTTAAAATTTCAATTCATTTGATTTATATGTATGTGCCTAAAAATATTTGTATGTGAATCAGATACTATGACAATGAGAGGAGGAGGACGAGGAGCAACAACAAAAACAACAGGTAGAAACATAGACCTTTATACATGAGAGGGAAGCCTGGGAGAGATAGAGGGAGTCATTCATTCACCCTAATACACCACAGACACATGCCCTTTTGAGGGATGTTTCCCCACTCAATTTTATGAGGAGGGTACGTCCCTTAGGGGGAACTCTCTGTTGTTACAAACGTTGATCTATCCTTGGGATCATGGTTGACATGCATTCATAGTTGGTCTTTATCTGTGGTATCATCCCACAAAGGAGGATGTTTATTTATAATTGGGTTGTCTAGGAGGGGGGAGGTTTGGACCTAGTTCCCTGATCTACCATCTGGTGTTGCAGGAGATACCCAACTGGGATATTTGCAGAGATATGTTATTCCAAACATTCTTTCCACTTTGATATTCTAGGTTCCTAGTGGTCAGATGCATATGAGTTCATTTAATAGAGAGGAGGTTAGGTTCATGTGTTTTATTATCATGTCGTTGTCACACTTTACCTTTTATGGGAAACACATTAATTTTTCATTTGATGTATTATGTATATGGTTTAGTGCAAAGGCCTCAATTGATTAGGTGGATATAGATATTTTTGAGATAATTTTGTTTTGCATTAGATTGTTGTCGTGTTATTTGATCTAGGAGGAGATTATTCCCATTCACTTCAGAGTCACTTACATTTATTTTATGGTTCATTCCACTCAAACAAGAGTACCTCACTTTCCTCCTAGGACTATGTTTGATGTGCATATGTGCATGTGGGGGAAGTTGTTTCCCAAGAGTGGCCTACTGGAGTGGCCATGTACTTTGGTCCATAGGGAGGTATGTGATTTTTTGGCTAGAAACGAAAATCCTATCCTTGATGTTGTACAATATGCAGATGTTGGGATGGACTAGAGAGGATGTCTAAACATCATGTTTATAGCAATCGAGCCACTAGATGAGAGAGGTAATTTTATCATTATGTTTTGATAAATCTAGTTGCATATTTTTATGTCTTATTTAATGCACATGTAATTTATTGAAAATTTTGTTTCAATTATCTTATTATTATTATATGTTATTTTCAAAATATTGTCACATATGTTGGGGATGAGCCTCCCCAACAAGTTGAGGAGATGGAGGAGGTAGTGGAAAATTCTACAATACATAAATCTTGCATGCCATGCAAGCTAAATCAGAGAGTCCGGATAGAGGTGGTGGATCACCTATGTGGGTTTATGGTTATTCATGGAGTGGTAGGTCCACACTATTTCAATACATATTATGAGTACCATATCTATCTACGATATGGACGAGTCTTCCTTGTGACATGACATCACTAATGTGTCATATTGTCGGTGTCATCAACCTCATTGAGAGGTTGAGATATCATTCTCATGTTGCTCATGATTCTACTCCATATACCTCATCACCAAATCGATCCACATCATATTCTCCACCACATGGTCCTCCTCCTCCCAATCCCACTTCTTCTCCACATGTGTCTACACTATCCATTGATCCTCATGCTTCCACTCGACATGTTTCTCCACCATCCATTGATCATCATGCTTTTCCACTCGACATGTTTCTCCACCATCCATTGATCATCATGCTTCCACTCCACATGCTTTTGCACCATTCACTTCCAATTCTTATCCTCATCCTTCTCCTCCTCCCCCTTCAAATGTTTTTTCACCATCCACAAATCCTCTTGTTCATTTCCCTCCACATGTTTCTTCACTATCCACATATGATCCTCCTCCTCCTCCCCCTCCACATGTTTCTGTACTATCCACTGATCCTACAAATTCTCTTCTACATGTGTTACCATATACTGATCCTCATCCTTCCCCTCAACTTGTTTCACCATCCACCAATCCTTTTCCTTATCCTCCACATATTTCATCATCCATTGATCCTCCTCCTCCTCTGCATCCACATGTGTCTCAAAATTTTTATGCTTTGGAAACCATGTTCACACCAGGTACTGTTGCACGGGTTGATCTTAATGGAGACACATTTGATAGTGTACTTTTGTCATTTATTTCTAACATAGGTACCAATAGAACCTCTACCTATGGTATCAAAGATATTGATTGCATATAGCTTTGGTGGTTCACATAGCTAGTAGTGGTACTAATTGACATCTATATTGAATTTTTTATATTTGACTTGAGATGTATATATGACATGTTTATTTCATATTTTGTTGAAATGTATTTTTGACATGTATATTGATTTGTATATCTCTCATGTATATCAAGTTTTATACATGGTAACATATTTACATATTTAACATATTTAACCATGGTAACATATTTAATATTTAGCATATTTGGTGGTAAAATGATAAATATGTTACCATGGTTAAATGGTTAAAATAATAATGGTGTCTCTTCTTCTACAATTAAATGACCCCAAATTTCCTCCTCGAGATGGAGACCATAAGAGTTCCCCTCCTCCTCTTGATAATCCATAGAATGTTGTGTCGATTCAGAGCCACTAGAAGAGGGTGATGGATAGTGGCACCAACTATATAGAATATGATAGGTTCCACTACCATGACATGACCTGGCCCTCTCACGAGGCATGATGAAAGGAAGAGGAAGAATCAGAGTAGTGGAATAATAATAGACTAAAAACCACCAGACAAAAGAGAAACAAATCTATTTTTCGTCAGTGAAATTTGATATATACAATTGAACCCAATATGGGCCTTTTACTAAGAAATCCAACGCATTGTCCTGAACATTAAGAGTTCCAATAAATGAAAAAATAAATGTAAGAAGAGGAATAGTACTAGAACTAAAGATTTCATCCATCGTCGTACCTAGAAATTCAATGGCTCATATAAGATTTATTCCCTAGGTATTAATTTTCACGTCATCCTCTTGTCTTGGGAAGAGAAAGAAACACCAGGTGGTTATGCCAGGAGCTAAGTGGAATTTCATCACGTGTGCAGAGTTAACACCCCATCTAGGGATTTTACACCTCATCATTAAAAATACCTATGATTTAATTTAAAAATAATGTATCATTGTTTTCAAATTAATTATACAATTTTTATTTATTTATAAATAAATTATTTAATGTTATTCAAATTGATCAATAAAAGGTAATGATGAAACGCTATGCAAAATAGGGTTTCTATGAGGGTTTTTCTCTAATGCTCGCAGGATTGATACCCAATATCCTTCTTTCTACACTTGTAGCAAATCAATGTATGACAAAATATCTGAAATAATCCATGTCAACATCTAAAGGGGGGTGAAAACCCTGTCCTATTGAGATGTGATTGTGGCAAATATAGGGGGAGTAATAACTTGGTCACCATTGGAGCTTCTACTTCACCTCAGATCCATGACCTATTTTGATGGATCAAACAAAGGAAAATCCATGGATATCAACCTCAAGTCCTCCCATCCGAAAGACGCTAATATTTATGAATGGGGGAAGATTCTTCCACAAGTGCTGACAACCCCATGATACATAGTTAGCACCATCTGAATCGATGAGAATACATAGTATATGAGGGATCACACCTTGATTGAAAAATTTCTTAGACTGTGGCCATATGAGAAGGACCTGATGAAATGGATTCATCATTGGTGGAAACCAAAAGGCCACTATGAGATTCAACTTGGATCAAAGGGATTCTTCATAGTAATATTTTTCAATCTTGAAGATAGAGAGAGAGAGATTTTTTGATGGAGGGCCATATTTCTACAACTCAACTGACTTATTCTCAAGATATTGGACAGAGTGGTTGAGAGAATGATTATTTCTCCCATGCACTAGTATGGATCTATCTATATTCATTCCCTCAGGAATCCTGTCTGGAAGAAATTTTAACAAGGATCGGAAATACCCTAGGAATATACATCAAAGTCTCTAATGCAACCAAACATTTATACCTCTTATGCTAGAATAAATGTATATCTCAACATTTCCAAACCTCTACCATGCTCAATAAATATGAAATATAAATAAAATTAATGGATCCATACAATTGATAATGAACACATCCCATTTGGATGTCACAAGTTCCATGAGCATGGACACCTATTTGGGGAATGTACTCTTAAAAATGCATCCAAGCATGATCCAGGAACCAACGATAAGATGAAAGATGGATTCATGATGAAACCAATATGACGTAGGAAAGGTATAAGGAAACAAGCTTCAACTCAGGGAAAAAACCCAAGCACCAACAATTCCTTTGAACTTCTTAATCAATTTTCGGATGGTTTTTAGGAATCCCAATTCCCACATGGAAATAAATTAGAAAAAAACACAAAAAATACTCCAGAAGGACCAGTATTGGAAGAGATCAAACCCAAAGAAACAATCACACATGGTGCAGGTGATCCACTCATTGAGGGAGTGGACATGGAAATAGAACTAGATGAAAGAGAACTACCAGGGGTAGACCTGGTCAACCTGGAAAAATCCCATCAAAGGAAGGAGTTGTACACCATACCTATGGATCAGATAAGAAAGGTACACAAGGTCTATTTGAACTCCACAACAGGATCAATATCTAGGGCCAAAGAAGGTATAGGTATCCAATGATGCCCCCTTAAGGACACTCGTAACAAATCTAAATATGAAAATAAACGAGGTCGCAAATCCACTCAACGGCTCATCCATGAGGTAGGTAATTTCATGGTTAATTTTGGTCAGATCCAATTGATTTCTAACAGTTTCATTCCCCTCCCCAAACTATCCTCCTCATGAAGATCATCTCATGGAATATAAGAGGATTAAATGGGAGAATCAAGCATGGGCTTCTCCGATCTCATATAATAGAAGAGAATCCAGATATATTACTCCTTGAGGAAACTAAATGCTCAGGATAAAATATGGATCGCTTTCTCACCCAATGTTGGAAACAAGATAATACCATTTACACAGTCTCTATAGGGACAACTAATGGACTAGCCATTCTCTGGAGTTGAGCCACAATTATTTTAGATAGATTCTTCACCACTATATGGACAATCTCAGCATACTATAGAGAAATAGGGTCAGATAAAGAGGGGATGATCAACAATGTTTACAGCCCTAGCTCTAATCAGATAAGTAAAGATTCTTACAAATCCTGAGAGGATTAAGCATCATCGCTAGTGGATGCCCCTAGGTTCTTGGAGGGGATTTCAACATGATTGTTTCAGTAAAAGAGAAAGGAGGGGGTATTCGTAGGCTAGAACATGATTCTAAGGAATTCAAAGAAACTATTAAGGAATTGGTTTTAATAGACATAGAAAACATCAATGGGGAATTCACATGGATTAATAGAAGTTCAAGGTCCCAACACATATCATGTAGAATAGATCACTTCTTAGTTTCAAAAACACTGATGATGGATGTATTATCCATGGAATATAACATTCTAGAAATCTCAGGCTTTGATCACTAACGTGTTCAACTATGGATGAAAATTGCAAGTTCACCCATGAAAAATAATTTTTTATTTGAAATTTTTTGGCTTATTCACCCCAACCTTCAATATCATCACCATCAATTGTGGGAGGAGGAAACCATTTCACATTGTTGACTAATATACCACTTTCAACAAAATTTGAAAAACTTCAAGATGTGCTTGAAGATTTGGAATAAAACCACCTTTGGGAACATCTTCCAATCCCAACAGGTTCTGGAACAGAAAATGAAAAGATATTAGGAAGAAATAATTCATCAGGGGCTTATGGAACAACTACAGTAAGAGGAAGAAAGAATTAAATAACAGCTAGAAGACCGATATTCTCTAGTGGAAATACTTTGGCATCAAAAATATCGAGTACAATGGTTGAAGGAAGGGAAAAAAACACAAAATTCTTCCACAGATAAATGATCTAGCACATACATATTAATAGAATCATGAAGATGGAATATTCACAAGGTCAAAACCTAACCACTCATTCTGATATAGAAAAGGAAATATTCAGATACTATCAAGACCTCCTCATATAGCCCCAAAATGATCAATATGAAGCAATTGAGAAAATCATTGAACATATCTCTTCTCTCATCACCTCAAAACAAAATGAGGCCCTCCTAATCCCATTCTGATATAGAAAAGGAAATATTCAGATACTATCAAGACCTCCTCATATAGCCCCAAAATGATCAATATGAAGCAATTGAGAAAATCATTGAACATATCTCTTCTCTCATCACCTCAAAACAAAATGAGGCCCTCCTAATCCCATTCAAAATCGATGAATTTGACCAAGCAATAAAATACATGCCGACCAAGAAATCTCCAGGATTAGATGGATTTACCACATAATTCTTCCACTATTGTTGGCCCCTGGTTAGCGAGGAGGTGTGGAAGATCATCAAATATTCCAGATGATCAGGGCAAGTCCTATCATCACTCAATGCCACCTTCATTACCCATATTCCTAAGGAGGAGAAAGTCTCTCATCCCAAGAAGTTTAGGCCTATCACACTCTACAATTTTATCTACAAGATTCTTACTAAGGTAATTGTTCTCAGACTCAAATAAATCCTTCGTCACATCATTTCTTATGAACAATTTGGTTATGTAGAGGGATTCCATATTATGGATAACATTTTCTTGTCTCATGATGCTGTTCATTCTTTGAAAACAACAAGCACCCCAGTAATACTAATAAAATTGGACATCTACAAAGAATTTTATACTCTCAGTTGGTAGTACATGCACTCTCTCCTCCTCAATTTAAGTTTTAGTTCAATTTCGGTAAGCCTGATCCTCAATCTAACCTCATCAACTTTATTCTCAATTTTGATCAATGGGGTACCCTATCGGCCTTTATTGTCCTCCCGAGGTAATCCGCCAAGGTGGACCTCTCTCCCCCTTCCTATTTATCATCATGGAAGAAGGTATGAGCCATTACATCAAGGTTGCAGTGGTCAAATTATCTCTCTGGGGGCTTCCAATGCATGGCTTGAACACTCGCATTACACACAACTAGTTTTCCAATGACACCATGATGATGGGATCTCCCACTTCCCAGGAAGCTAGCAGAATCTCATAAATCCTAAATGACTTCAGTGAAGCCTCAAGAATGTCTATCAATCGTGAAAAATATCATATGTTTTTCTTCAACAGCCACAGATCCATACAATCCTTCATAGTTTGAATCCTGGTCTTCACCAAGGGCTCCCTTCTGTCCAAGTATCTTGGAGTCCCTCTCATTGAAAATGCACTCTGTAATATATCTTAGGAATATCTTCTCACATCCTTGGAGAAAAGGCTAAGTTTTTGGACTTTCAAAACCCTCAATTTATAAAACCATCTATTCCTACTCAAATTGGTCTTGCAATTCATCCCTTTATACATGTTTTTTGTTATGTCATCCCCTACTTATGTTCTCAATACCATCAAAAGAATACAATGAAAATTCCTCTAGAAAGGAGCAAAGGAAGGCCACAAGTGGGCCTTGGTCAATTGGAAAGAGTTGTGCAAGAAAAAACATGCAGGGGGATTAGGATTGAGGGATCCAAAAAACCTCAACCAGGTTTTGGGGGAGAAAATTTGGTGGAGGTGGCTTGAGAACCACACCGAAATCTGGGCTAGACTCTAGTAACACAAATATTCTAGCACATTGTGAGAGGACCAACTAATTATATGGAATGAAAACCACACTGGTTATCTTATCTGAAACACAAAAGACTGCAATAGATCCTTCATCCAAGACCACTCTTTTTTGGAAATAGGTAATGGCACCACAACCCTATTCTAGATGGAATCTTGGCAACAGATTTGACCCCTCGACCAACAACAGTGGTATGAAAATATCCATCCACAAACCACCATGGAATGGCTAAAAGAAGTTTCTAACTTTTTGGATCCATATGTCCCACATGATACCTGGTGATGATGGAAAACCATAGAATCACACTTAGGAAATCCAAATCAACTAGTCTTGGAGTAATGGCAGGAAGAAGCCAATATGTTCATAATCAAATTCAAACATGGAACTGATATATTACACTATGGAAACACACCCAAAGTTGATTTCACAACTAAAGAGGCATATGGCCTAAAATCCAACTATTCCATGCTTCCTAAATCCCCCATCTAGAGCAACATTTGGGACTCCAAACTATGGCCAAAGATCAACACCTTCCTTTGGCTCGTTGGGCATAACAACATCCTTACTTGGGACAATCTGATGAAAAGAGGATTCATAGTTCTTTCAATCTTCCACCTGTGCTTGGAATCATAGGAAACTCAATAAAATATTCTCAATCAATGCTCCTTCAGTTCCCTCATCTGGGACCAAGGCGCCCCTGTGATGCCCACTTCTGACCGTAATAGAGAAGGTGTTGTCAATACTATTGTTGGTTGGAGGCTTAGAGCCTTCAAAAATCCCATTCTCAACCATATATGGAATATTCTCCCTAGAGTCATCCTTTAGAAAATATGGAAGGAGATAAATCACATAATATTTTCCTCTAAGAAGCAAACTTGGACCGAAGTTTGTCTCCACATTAGGAAAACTATCGTCGAAACCATTCTGGATAGTACCTAGACTACAAAGGATCTATCTTATGACCCCAATGTGAAGATAATCCTTCAAGGTTGGAACCTTCAAATTACCTGCTCTTCTCCTCAAATCAATGGTCAATCCAACCATAATCAAAGCCCCACTCGATGGACCCTCCCCCCACCAGGTTTCATCGAGCTAAATTTTGATGAAGCATCTAAAGGGAACCCTAACCCAACTAGTTTTGGTTTCTTTCTTAGGGATCAACAAGGATAAATACTTCACATCTTAGTAGGAAGTTTCAGGGATGATTCAAATAACGTAGCATAGATTTGGGTCCTTATCAAAGGTCTCACTGACTCCCACCATCATGACTATCACCAAATTGTGGTACAAGGGGACTCCCAGATAATTCTCAACATGTTAACTAAGCTCCTCCATGGCTCCTCCCCGAAGACTATCTCCCCAAGATGGAGGCTTCTACACACTCTGGATTCTCTTCATAATCTCTTACAATCTCATCAAGTTCTTATCCCCTCCCACATCAGACAAGAAACTAACAAGATGGTAGATAAGCTAGTGAATATCGGGGCTCACTGGCTAGGCAAGGATATGATCTATGACTCCTCCCAGCACAATGATCACCCCATTTTTTTGGAATGAAACACCTTAGCATGCATGGAATACCTCTCCTTGGATGGGGTGAAATATAGCTCATAGTGTGCATGGCACTCCACCCATAATTTATTACACTCGCAACCCATCCCTTTGATCCTCAAGCCAGAGGCATAGGTGGAAGGATTTGGAGGACGAGGCATCAAACAATGTGAGGATACAAATACCTTTCTCGATCTCACACCAAGAAAGCGATGTAGGTCTGCACGGTGGAGGTCAGAGGTGATAAATTCTGGTATTGGAAGTTTAATGGGCCATTAACAACCATGACACATGCAAGGAATGGTTTATTAAGGGTGTTTTACACTAGGATACAACATCACTCAGTTCCTAATTTATAACTGGTGAAACATAGTAGAAGGAGGAAACTGCAGTCTAATAGTTTTCTTATTAGAGCAGTAGAAGGAGGAAACTGCAGTCTAATAGTTTTCTTATTAGAGCATCCATTATTTATGTGATCACTATGTCAAGGAACCGAGGACACCCAAAACTTGGTAAAGGAATGCACATTCCAGTCGAATGACCCATCTTAGAGGTTGTAGAAAATGACAGTCGAAGAACTCATGGGAAGCACCCCAAGTCTCCCTCATGCAATCCGAAAAAGGATAAGAAACATGATAGTGGATGCACATCATCTGGATGAGGGTGTAAAATTGAGTTGTTTGATAGGCAAGGGTGCTCTCTTGGCTACACCCTGACTTATTTTACTGGATGGGCTTCTTCTTAGATCCCACCTCCAGGAACTTCTCATCATTCCTCCAGTCATGGCCAGGCTGCTCAATCCTTAGGCCACCCAACAATGAATTCACTATAAGCACCCTCCATAGGGAATTCGAATACAACCAAGGAATCTAATTCAGAGTGCATTTTTGCATCCCTCTCCATGCTTCAACAACTGATTTTTGAGCTTCACAGCGAAATAAATGATGCTAATTTTTTCCTTGAGCTTCTGGACCATCGCATTTCTATGGAAGCGGACAAGGAAAATACTCAATATTCCCATCCATCTTCTGCAATAGCTAGAGTGACGATGTCGACCCTCCCTCCTCCTACAGAAGACTGATGTTGCATATGAGGGATGCCAAGTTCATCATTTTTGTTAATGGTCTTCTTCATCTATTTTGGATCCTCTTAGTTATTAATCTTGAGGCCAGATTAACAATATTATACTTTTTCATTTTGTGTCTTGATTTATCAATCAATATCTATATCATAGTATCCCCTAGGCTATGTACAAATTTTGATGTATTAAGTTATCCAATTTTGAAAACTCAACCAGAGCAGAGTTGGTTTCCAATCATGACGACACTAGCTTTAGCGAATAATTGACATTATTTAATCACTTTTTCATTAAAGGAAGTTTAAAAAAAACTTACTTAAAAAATTTTGCTTAATACAAAAACCATAATTTATATGAATAATTTATAATATAATTAAAATATAATATATCTATATTTTTAAAATTAATTATATATATCTTTATTTAATTAATATATACTTTATTTATTTACAATTTCAAAATAATATAAATGTTATATGAGCATTTAATTCATCATGACTTGTCCTTCAAATTGAAAGGGGTAATCACTAAAACTATGAGGAAAATAACATACAGGGAAGAAGGAAAGAATTATGAGGACACCTCAAAAACATATACATAAAAGGATGATAAAATTATTTAAAAAAATAAAATAAATGAAGGTGAGGTGGGAGTGTAAAAGAAAAGAAGGGACACATTAGAAGAGGATGGACACTCGATAAAAAAGATGATTTATAATACTCAAAACCATTTTAATAAATAATATTATTAATATTTTTTATTTTTTAATAAAATAAGTAAAATAATATATAATGAATAAATTAATATTTAATTTTAATCGATATTTGGATTTTGTTATTATTTTTATATGAAGAAAATATTTTAAAAATAATATATTTTATATTATTTAAAATATAATTGTAATTTATATAATTTAATTAGGAAAATTATAATTAAGGAAACTAAGTATTAAAGAAGAGGATGTTATTATTTTTTAGTTGTATTCAATCATATTCAAGATAATAGGATGGTGGTATTGTTTTTATTTGAACTTGTAACTTTCAAGGCAAAAACACATGTTCTTAACCATTAGGCTACTAACACTGAAACATATCTTAACTTATATTAAGATGTATTTGTTAATCTCTTATAAAGAGTAAAACATATTTATTATTTATTAGTTTAAGTGATATATTGTTTTG
The DNA here is from genome assembly GCA_900067695.1 of Picea abies. Lineage (NCBI taxonomy): Eukaryota > Viridiplantae > Streptophyta > Pinopsida > Pinales > Pinaceae > Picea > Picea abies. The sequence continues at coordinate 25,277 of CBVK0100154578.1, forward strand.
AATTTTATGTAGGTTTTGAGATTGATTTATTGAGATAGTTATCTCTATTGATTGCTTCATTCCATGCTCCTACCAAGTTAAATATGGTAATCAATACAAATAAGTTTGTATTATGTATCATTAGTGAATGTTGGAAATTATCTTGTAGTTTGCTTGTGATGTTTTTTTGAAAACAATTATATAAGGATGAATTCATGAATATGCACCTCACTTTATAGTAAAACATGGTGATGAAAATTTGACATTTTACATTTCTAAAATTGAAGTCCTCCCAACTCATATAAGCCTTATGAATATTGATGTGTAGTTAAAAAACATTTTGTAAGGAATTATATCATCTTTGTAATGACACTTTAAAAAAATGTATATTCATGTCATTTAATGCATCAAATTTGCATTTAATTATATCATTGTTCTTGAAAATTATTAGAAAAATTAACAAGTGACTTTTGTTCCCACAACTAATTCAATGTTCAATGTATTATTTTCAAAAACAAATTACCAGCTACGATTTAAAAAGAACTTAGTGTCTCCCACTTTTTTTTTTAACTATACTTTATTATTTTTATAAGGTGACTAATTAATATTTAAATTGTATTTAATACACCTTTGTGTTCCCAACATTTTTTTACTCCTATTTAGGTAAAACCAAAAAATATAAATATCCATTTGAAAAGTAAAGTAATATTTAAATTGTATTTAATACACCTTTGTGTTCCCAACATTTTTTTACTCCTATTTAGGTAAAACCAAAAAATATAAATATCCATTTGAAAAGTAAAGATCCATGGGCATTTCTTTATATTTTGGGTTTAATTGGTAAGGCCTCCTCTTGAGTGATTTGGTGCCTGGATTGAGATGAATTTGTATCCCCTAGTGATCCTACAATTCCCTTCATTTTTGAGAATCTACGAGGAAACACATCCTCATATTCCTTGAGTAGGTTGATGACATGGGTAATTGTCTCCTTATCCCAATAGTCTCCAAAGATAACCATTTTAGGTGCTTACTCAGTGTTGATATCATGTTTCTTCATCTTCATTGGAAGACCATAGTCTGGCGCATTCATCTCCAATATTTTTCCCTCTAGTGCATGCTCTCCCTCAGATTCTTTGATCTGTATTCCCAGGGGTCATCGTCGTCAATATCATCCACATCGACCTTTCAGTAGTGAACCATCTCTTTCAACTTTTCCATTGACTGATGGTATGTTTAGACCACCTTTGGAGTGGTGTCCTTTGGTTGACATTGAAATGTAAAATTATTTTTCCAGAGGAGTGCCTTTCTTTGAGCTATATCCTCTATGGTAAAGAATAATGTTGAGAAAAATTGAGTGCTTGCTCGAACCTTCACTATTTTTTGTCTCTATAGATCCTCCTGAATATACTATCTCTTAGGAACCATATCCATGGTATGAACGAATCAATGGACCCACTGGGTGCAAGGAATATTCTTAGTATTCCATCGCCTCTTGCAATAATGAATGTGATCCTAAGGATATTCCATGCCCTTGTACTAACTGTCTAACTAGAAGTCAGAGATTGGATGGAATATGACTTTCATCAGTTCATCCACCTCTGACCAATCCTATATAGTTGCACGATGTGTTTCCCACAAACACACAAGTGTTCCTTGTTCCATGGCATCCATGACCTGAACCCGTGAATCTTCCAGAATGGTCTTCTCCATCTACATCAAGAAGGCTTCCACTAGACCTGTCCCATTAAAGCTTGGTGCATCACATAGCTTAGAGCCAATCCAATGTACTTCTTTAGTTATTCTTTCACATATTTGGGTAGACACTTCATACATCTTATGTTTTCACCTATCCATGGCTCTTTCGAATCAATATCATATGAATTCACACTCCTCCATCTTAGTTCCACATGTTTCATGGGATTGACATAATCTTTCTTGCACCCTATGATGTTGTAGATATTCTCAATAGTAGAGCTTTGTGCATCCTCATCTATAGGCTCATTGTAACTGTCCCCTTCATTAGGATCTAAAGGTGTGATCATAGGCAGGGTGCCAGTCTCAAATGACATATGTTGCTTCTTGATATTTAACACCACATTATTGTAGAAGGCCAAATAAATTCCAAGGAAAGGAAGCGATTAAAATCATCCATAATCTCTATCGCTTCAAGATGATCTTTCGTCAACTTAGAAAGGTGATGTAACTAATACTAGAATGAGTCATCCAATGAGACACCCCACTATGCCAAGTGTTAAATTTTTAATTAAATAAAGTACCAAGGAAAGTGTTTCTCTTCCCTA
>CBVK0100154579.1:0-27554 GCA_900067695.1 Picea abies
CTTACAATAAGGTCTAATCATGGGTAAACCCATGGGCCGACATCCCATAAAACATTACAAAGCCACTAGAAAACCCATTGTTGGGTCTACATAGCTTGCAAAATCGGTGAGATCCGTGATCTCAACTCTGCCTGGGAGCTCCATCTTCGAGCAACCTATCAAAGTCCAAAAGTGGTCTAATCCTGACCAAGGTTTCCTCAAAACTTGGTCAAGGGACAACAGGCCCCCAACACTCACCTATAACTCATCCCGAGTCACTCAGGTCTGGGCAACGCTTCTTCGAAGGCCTCGAGCTGAACTCGATCTGCCTCGACTTGCTGCTTCTCCTGAGCCTCCTGCTTAGCGAGCTCCTGGATCGTCTGCTCTGTAACAGGCCCTTCCAGGTGTTTTTCCACTTTTGCAACCACTTGGTCAAGTTGCGAGCCTTGTCCCTCAATTTCTTTAAACACCTTGCAAGCTTCATCCTGCACAGGTTGTAATTTCTACGTGACTTTCATTACCCTACCCTAGAGGGAAGTGATCTGCTACTACACTGTGCATTGTTCCTGAGATCTCTTCATTCTTTAAACTATTGTGAGTAGCTTCATCTGCGCCTACACGGAGAAAGCCTATTGTTGTGCCTCTTCTAACTATGCTTCCAATTTCCATATCTCTGGATCTTTTGCGAGGCATTCATATGTTTGTGCGCTTGTATCCCTCAGTTGTACGCATTCTTAGGCGAGGGCTCTGATCCTTACTATTTCATTCTTAGCAACTTCCTCCCTCTGATCACGCACCTCTTGCGGGGTGCTCGGTATTGCTTGGATCTCCAACTATGTTATCCTCGCTTGAAGCTGTTGGATGGTCTCAGCGAGCTTCACCACTCGAACCTCGACCGAATCGTATTCCTCCTGTGCCAAGCCTGGCACAGAGTGACATGCTTTATTCACTGCTTCTTTGACCGTAGCCCATTCTACGAGCAATTTCTCCTTTTCTCTCTGTAGTTGGTCTTTTTCCTCTTGGATCATCGCCTAAAACTCTTCTTTCTCATTTTCATAGGCAGTTACATAGTACCGCGCTACTCGTAATTTCTCTAAGACTTCCTCTTTCTCTTGTTTCAAGGCTTATGTAGCCTTCTCTTTCTCTTCTTGGAATTTCTAAAGTTGGGCCTCTGTTGCATATGCAATTCTTCTCAATTGGGTTGGTTCATCCCCCAATTCCGCAATCTGTGATGCAGTAGGTACTACGTAGACCAAATGAATAGCTTGTTGTACTTCATTCAATTCCTTTTCGATCCTGCCATATAATTCATCCTGCTTCGCTCCATATCTCTGCAAGATGTCCTCGGAAGCATCCTCCATGGCTTCTTGGACCAAACTAATGTCGTCTTCCATGATCGTGGCCTCTAACTGGGACTTACTAGCGCGCATCTTCTTTCTTGCTAAAGGTTTATGCGGTGAAACCTTCCTCTTATGCGGTGTTACTGTTTCAGTAGGGGATCTTTCAAGGGTGTAGCTTTTCCTTCTCCTTCTTTTCTCCTTCATCATCTCCTCCTTGTGCATTTGCTTCGTCTCCTCCTCCTAGCAAGCCAGATCCATTTTCTTCACAGGCGTTGTCCTCCTCATCAGTCTCTATATTCTGGACTTCTTCCTGCTTTTTCTTCTTCTTTGTCCCACTAGACTGTCTGACGTGCTCGACCTGGGTGACCATGGGGCTTCCTATGGTGTCAGTGTCAGAGATTTCTGCATCAGCAACAGGTACAAGGAACTCCTCTGACCATTCCTTGGTGATCTTCTCCATGTCTTCATCTGTTATCTTATAGTACAATTGTAACTCTTCCTTGCTCTCATCTCTGCACGCAATGATATAGATGAAATGTGGATCTGCACGAAACTTTTCTATTGGTCTATACTGGTGCAGGGTGCATAGCGTCATGTGCGGAAATGCTTCAGTGGCAACCTTCAGCTGTTGATAATACGCATGGAACATAGTGTTGGAGGCCACTGCTTCGACATATCGTTGGTGTACCACAAGGTAGAAAACCTAGAGGCCAACGACTCTGATGGTTCTATCTCCGGAAAGGTGGCTCCTTCAGGCATTTTCCAAGCAACAAATGTGATCAGAAAGATCGGCCAGCTGAAGTTGAATTCGTATCCCAGATCCTGAGCTTCGCGATAGTCTTTTTCGAGTTCATTGACGAGGTAACTCGCCCAATTCATTTGCATGCCCTCCACACATTTTCTTGTGAGTTCCCACTACGAACTCAGTGACCTATGTGGGGCATTTCTTCCTTACGAGCTTTCCAACTATTAGTTGGTAAGCGAGGCGCACTGCGCCATCTTGGATACAAGCTACTGATCCAGATTATTTTCAGCATGAAATGAGAGTGGAGATATAATAAAGAAATGCACAGAGATATCGTGGATATCCAATAATATAAAAGAAACGTATAAGATATGCAACTATAAACAGAGAGATACAGTAATACACGATTTCTATTAATGAAAGAAATGTACAGGGACTATAAAAATACAGAGTGAAGGACTCTTTAGAATGGTGGCATCTTATCTCCGAGAAGAGATGTGACAGCTACTTGCATTCGCAAGAATATGATTGTTACAATGAGGCACCAAAGGAATTTTTAACATAAGTAAAATCCAAAACCCTAACCCTGGAAGATGAAAAGCCAATAGTTTTGTGGACCCCGTTTTGGGTAGTTTGGTGTATCAACTTCCCGGGGGCGTAACTTTGGCATACGATCTTCGTTTGGGGTGCAAGATAGATCATTGGAAATATCTATCCGAGGACTACAATTGTTGGCAGAAATTATCATCATCTTATGTTTCGACCGGTAGATGCCCAAAAAACGTCGTTTAGGGCCTCAAAACGGCTCAGGAAGTTCAGGACCCGAAAAGATGCTAAAAATCGTAAATTACCAAAATTGCCAGAAAAATATTTTGATCCAATTGAAAAAGGTGGGTGGCCACCGATATCCACCTGGATCAACTACCTTGTAGCCTCGATTTCCTTTTTCAACTTTGTCATAATATTCCTTGATGCGCTATTCCATGGAACGGTCTGAGGCCTTCACTGGATAAAACTATTGAGGGTAAGGTCCCTGCATGCTTAATATTGTAATCAAGTGGATCAACACTAGATCCACAATAATCTGTCAGTCAAGCCAATGGTATCTGCCATGATAGAATGACAAGAGGACTTTAACACAAGCGTTAACCTCCTAGTGATGACCAAAATGGGGAATCTTCATCACATTTAGCACGGTGGACTGCGCCAGCTCCTTAATCCATGGCTGGGAGACGAGGTGAGGCTTCTTCCTAGTTGTCTTCATCAAGTATTAGTGGGGTGGGAGCATAGAATAGTTCTTTATGTTTCCTATATTGAATTCATTGTTTTTCAGCAGCGGGATCTGTCACAACTGACTCCCGACTATGCATGTTCCCTTTGAAATATACGCGGTGAAAAGAGTGTAATCATAATCGCATGGACTGCTATCGCAGTTAACTTCTCTAGTCAACGGTGTAATTTACTCTGGTAAGATCGATGGGATTTTCTTCGCATTAGCGAGATCACCACGATGCTTACTCCGTTGCTCGGTCGCGGGGTTGACATAGTCCGAATGTCGACTAGTCGAAGGGGAATCCTCCAGTCCCCTAGTTGACGATGCCTTGACACCTTCAGATAATTTTTTGTTGACCATTATCTTCTTGAGGACCTCCTCGACATACTTCTCTAATGCATTAGTTTCACTCGACATTCTCACTTTTAAACAAACTCATCGGGGTAGGCGAACAGACAAGCGGGGTAGAGAAACAGATGGTGAGGTCTAGCTTCTGATAACATAGCTCGACACACAATCAATTCTCTTCTTGGTTCAGTTAATCACGAGTGGAAAAATGTGGTCTCAATGCAGCGTCTGACGGGTTAAATAAGAAAGGCACCGTAAAAGATTCTTCCAATGGGAAGGAATGCTTCCATAAATGCAAATATGTCCATTATGGTGCGGTCTCAATGTCCCAAAAGAGGTCCATTCACCCATACATGTGTTTCCTAGTCATTCCAGAGTGTCGTTCTAATGGGCGGGGTGCCTCCAATGGTCATATAGCTTTGTGAGGGAAAATTCCCATTTTGCGTGGTCCTGTTGTTCCGGCGAGGTTCAAATCCTGCGAACCTGCCTCCCGCGAGGTTCTAGTCTGTGAATTCTTCCATCTGTTCTATGTAGCTTCCTATATCTTTTCTAACTTTTCCTTCTTTTTACTCAACTTCCTTTCCTTCTTTCTTGTGATCTGAGTCTCTCTAAAATTTTTTGGATTCCTCTTTTCATTATTATTCTTATCTTCTCCTAGCGTAGTGATTTCGCACTGTTGATGTGCTCTCAGAGGGTTCGAAGTTAATATCCCTTCTCCTATTAATTCCAAGGTGGGTATTGTTCTTTCTTTCATGGATAGGTCCTTCAAACCTTCTTGCATTGTTTCAACCTCGACAACTGATTCTCTTGCCCTCTATTGCTTCGACTTATATTCTCTTTATTCTACTAGTCTGTCTATTTTTCTAGCTATGAAATCCCTTAGTTCTTGATTTTTCTTTTCTATAGCTTCTTCCTCTGCTTTCCTTCTGATATGATCTTTCTCAATCCAAGTCTTACCTAGTAAAAGTGGGAAAGGGGTGTTGTTCTCAACAAACTTAATGACTTCAAATTCTTTTTCAGTTCCATGAATCATGATAGGTACATTAGTAACTCTTCCACATAAGGTTATCATCTTTCCCTTAAACAAATCTATCCTTCCCAATGAAGGTACCACAGTAGGCTTTCCCAAAATTTTCCAAGTGTCTTCTATCATAATATTCACTTGTGTTTCTTCATCCAAGACACAATCTATGTCGAAGTCTCTTATTCTTGCACTTATTCATTGTTTTACTTTCAAGATCTCTGGTAAACTAACATCTTTGTGATCATTCATCATTTCTTTCAATTGTACTAATGTAGTCTGAACTTTATCTGATTCTTTTTGTTTATGATTCTCTAACATGCTCTTAGTCTATTGACTTCCTTCATAGTTTCCTTGTCTCATGTTAATTATTTCAACTTTAGCAATCATCCTAGGACAATGCTCAACCTCATGGCCAACAATTCTACAACAAAGACAAATAGAACCTATAGTAGGGAATTCCTTAACAAGATTTCTTGGTCTTATGCAGTTATAACATAGTGTCAATCCTCTCTTTCTCTTGTATGTTCCCAAGGATCTCCTATACTGGGCACAAGGATCATAGTGTTGGACCTACAATCTACAAAAATTCTTTCTAGGTTCCTGCATACACTTACTAGTGAAAAAATTCTTTCTATGCATTGGAATAACATATCTTTCTTCATTTCTATTAGCTTTACTTAGATCAACTCTTTATTTCAACTGTGCCCTAGCTTTCAGACTAGGACATAATCTATTAAACGTACTTAAATTCATGCTTTCGGAATAAAAATTTTCACTTATCTTACTCTTATCAAAGAAAAAATCTTTACCTCTTTTAAGATCTTACCTCTTTTCTTCAGATCAGATTTATTTCTTAGCACAGAGCTTCACAAGTCAAATAGAGTACTGCGCACTTCAACAGTAGATCTAAGCACATATCTTATCTTTACTTTACTTCAGTTTTTAGCAATCACAAATTTAGGTTTTGACAATGGAACCATTTGTTAGCATAGGGGCAGACCCAGGGTTCAACGCTTCAACAATGCACCAACAAAACCCTAACTACCGGCCCTTTCGGAAACACCTGCAAAGCAGGCAAACTATCACCCGAGGTAGAAGCAGGAGGGGTTACAGGATGCAAGTGTCTGTAACCAAGCTAGGACACAGATCTATGATAATAAAACTTCGCAAAGTACTCTATTAACACTTAGAAGATGATAAGTATTAGTTCATTAGCTTCATTAACATTGCATAACAAACCCTAATATGGTTTGGCGCAGTAACAACAAATATTAATAATTTCTGCCACTTAGAACATGGCATTGAGTTAGATATAATATTCATTTGTCCTTAAAACATGTAAAGCACTAAGCAACAACATATCTATCTATCATACATAAAATTCAAGGCACTGAGCAGATTCATAACATAACCAACAAATCACAAAGAAAATCAAAGACACAAGATATACGTGGTTCACCCCAGTGTGGGGCTACGTCCACCAACTTCTTCATCTTCTTTATTAGTCTTGAATCTCTTACATTCAGTTTCTCCTGTGCACTAAGCCATACAGCAAAGCTTCGCACCAAACATGAGATTTGTACACTGAGCACCAGATCCTCCTTCCAAAGCTAGGTCTAGGCACAAAGACAACTTCTCTATTAAGCACATAGCCTTACTCACATACATTCCATGGCACAAATCTGCTCAAGATACTTGCACTTAGATCCACAAGATATTGACTACTTTTGCCATACATTCTTACTTATTTATACTTTTACAATCCCTTACAATAAGGCCTAATCATGGGTAAACCCATGGGCCGACATCCCATAACCCATTACAAAGACCCTAGAAAACCCCTTGTTGGGTCCACATAGCCCACAAAATCAGTGAGATCTGCAATCTCAGCTCTTCCTGGGTGCTCCATCTTCGACCAGCCTCTCGAAGTCCAAAATTGGTCCAATCCTGACCAAGGTTTCCTCAAAACTTGGTCGAGGGCCAATAGGCCCCCAACACTCACATGTGACTCATCCCGAGTCACTCAGGTCTGGGAAACATTGCTTCGAAGGCTGCGATCTTAAATCAAGCTTCCTCAACTTGCTTCTTCGCCTGAGCCTCCTGCTCAGCGAGCTCCTAGATCATTTTCTATGTAACAAGCCCTTCCAGGAATTGTTTCGTTGTTGCAACCACTTGGTCCAGTTGCGATCCTTGTCCCTCAATTTATTCGAACACCATGCAAGATTCATCCTACATAGGTTGTAGCTTCTACACAACTTCCATTACCCTCCCCAAGAGGATAGTAATCTATTTCTGCACTGTGCATTGTTCCTAAGATCTCTTCATTGTTTCAACTACAATGAGTAGCTTCATCTGTGCCTGCACGGAGAAATCCTGTTGCTACACCTCATGTAACTATGCTTCCAATTTCCTTAGCTCTAGATCTTCTATGAGGCATTCATATGTCTATGCGCTTCTATCACTCAGCTATTTTCATTTTTAGGTGAGGGATCTGATCCTTACTACTACGTTCTTAGAGGCTTCCTCCCTTTGGTCACGCACCTCCTACGGGGTGCTAGGTACTTCTTGGATCTCCAACTCTGTTATCCTCACTTGAAGTTGTTGGATGGTCTCAACAACCTTCACCACTTGAACCTCGACCGACTCATGTTCCTCCTGTTCCAAGCCTGGCACATAGCGACATGCTTTATTCACTTCTTCTTTGACCATAGCCCATTCTGCAAAAAGTTTCTCCTTTTCTCTCTGTCTCTGAGCTTTTTCCTCTTGGATCATCACCTGAAACTCTTCTTTCTCATTTTCATAGGCGGTTACACAGTACCGCGCTACTCGTAATTTCTCTAAGACTTCCTCTTTCTCTTGTTTCAAGGCTTATGTAGCCTTCTCCTTATCTTATTGGACTTTCTAAAGTCAAGCCTCTATCACATCTACAAGTCTTCTCAATTGGGATGGTTCATCCCCCAATTTTGCAATCTATAACATAGTAGGTACTGCACAGACCCAGCTATTAGTTTGTTGTACTTCGTTCAGTTCATTTTCGATCCTGCCATATAGTTCGTCCTACTTCGCTCCATATCTCCACAAGATGTCCTCGGAAGAATCCTCCATGGCTCTGTGAACCAAACTGATGTCATATTCTGTGAGCGTGGCGTCTAACTAGGGCTTACTAGCACGTGTCTTCTTTCTTGCTGAAGGCTTCTAAGGAGAAACCTTCCTCTTCTGCGGTGTTACTGTTTCAACAGGGGGATATTTTGGCAGTGTAGCTTCACCTTCTCCCTTCTTTTTACCTTCATCTCCTCCTCCTTGTCCATTTGCTTCGTCTCCTCCTCCTAGCGAGCCAGTCCATTTTCTTCAGAGGTGTTGTCGTCCTTATCAGTCTTTATATTATAGACTTCTTCTTGCTTTTTATTCTTCTTTTTCCTACTGGACTATTCGATGTGCTCGACCTGGGTGACCATGGGGATTCCTATGGTGTCGGTGTCAGAGAGTTCTGCATCAGCAACAGATACAAGGAACTCCTCTGGCCATTCCTTGGTGATCTTCTCCATGTCTTGTCTTCATCAGTTAGATTATAGTATGATTGTAAATATTCCTTGCTCTCATCTCTGGGTGCAGTGATATATATGAAATGCGGATCTACGCGAAACTTTATTATTGGTCTATACTAGTGCAGGGTGTGTAGTGTCATGCACAAAAATGATTCAATGGAAACCTTCAGTTGTTGATAATACACATGGAACACAGCGTTGGACTCCCACTGCTTCGACATATTGTTGGTGTACCACAAGGTAGAAAACCCAGCGGCCAACAACTCTTATGGTTCTATCTACGGAAAGGTGGCTCCTTCGGGCATTTTCCAAGCTACAAATGCGATCAAAACGACCATCCAGCTGAAGTGGAGTTCGTATCCCAGATCTTGAGCTTCGCTACAGTCTTTCTCGAGTTCATTGACGAGGTAAATAACCCAATTCATATGCATTCCCTCACATTTTCCTGCGAGGTACACCACGAACCCAGTGACATGTCTGGGGTAATTCTTCCTTACAAGCTTTCTAGCTATGAGTTGGCAAGTGAGGCGCATTGCGCCAACCTGGATAGAGGCTACTGATCCAGATTATTTTTGGCACGAAATGAGAGAAGAGATATAATAAATAAATGCATAGAGATATCATGGGTATCCAATAATATAACAGAAACATATCAGAGATGCAATCATAAACAAATAGATACAGTAATACACGATTTCTATTAATGAAAGAAATGTATAGAGACTGTAAAAATACAGAGTGAAAGACACGCTAGAATGGTGGAATCTTATCTTTGAGAAGAGATGTGACAGCTACTCGCATTCACAAGAAGATGATTGTTACTATGAGGTTCCAAATGCCTTTTTAACATAAGTAAAATCCAAAACCCTAACCCCGGAAGATGAAAATCCAACAGTTTTGTGGACCCTGTTTTGGGTAGTTTGGTGTCTCAACTTCCCAGGGGTGTAACTTTGGCATACAATCTTTATTTGGGGCGCATGATAGATCATTAGAAATATCTATCCAAGGACTACAATTGTTGGTAGAAAATATCATGATTATATTTTTCGATTAGTAGATGCCCAAGAAACGTCGTTTAGGGCCTCAAAATGGCTCTAGAAGTTGAGGACCCAAAAAAACTGCTAAAAATAGTAAATTACCAAAATTGCGAGAAAATTGTTTTGATCTAGTTGAAAAAGGTGGGTGGCAACCAATATCCACCTGAATCAACTACCTTGTAGCCTCACTTTCCTTTTTCAACTTCTTCGTAAGCTTCCTTGATGTGTTGTGCCAGGGAGCGGTCCGAGGCCTTCCCTAGATAAAGATGTTGAGAGTTAGGTCCATGCATGATTAATCCTGTAATCAAGTGGATCAGAGTCAGATTCACAGTAATCCATCGGTCGATCCACAGGTATCCGGCATGACATCATGACAAGAGGAGTTTAACGCAAGAGTTAACCTCTTGGTGATGGCCAAAATGGGGAATATTCATCACATTTAGCACGGTAGATTGCGCTAGCTCCTTAATCCATGGCTGGGAGATGAGGCAAGGTTTCTTCCCAGTTGTCTTCATCAAGTATCAGTGGGGTGCAAGCATAGCATAGTTATTTCTATCGCCTAGATTGAAGTCATTTTTCGTTAGTAGCAGGATCTGTCCCAACTGACTCCCAACTACATGTATTCCCTTCAGAATATATGCAGTGAATAGTTTGTACTCATAATCATGTGGAATGATGTCACGGTTAACCACACCAGTCAACGGTGGAATGTACTCGGGTAAGATCGATGGGATCTGCTTCGCATTAACCAAATTGTCGTGATGCTTACTTTGCTTCTCGGTCGCGGGGTTGACACGACCCAAACATCGTCCAACCGAAGGGGAATCCTGCAATCCCCTAGTCGACGATGCCTAGACACCTTCAGATAATTGTCTATCATCCATTATCTTCTTGAGGACCTCCTCGATAGAATTATCTAATGCACTAGATTCGCCCGACATTCTCACTTTTAAACAGACAAGTCGAGGTAGGCAAATGGACAGGTGGGGTAGACAAATAGATGGCGAGCTCTAGCTTCTGATAGCATAGCTTGACACACAATCAATTTTCTTCTTCTCTAAGTTAATCACGGGTGGAAAAAAGTGGTCCCGACGCAGCATCTGACGGGCTAAATAAGCGAGGCACCATAATGGATTCTTCCAACGGGCAGGAATGCTTCCATCAATGTGAATATGTCCATTATAGCACGGTCTCAACATCCCAAAAGTGGTCCATCTGCCCATAAATGTGTTTCCTAGTCATTCTAGATCGTTATTCTAACGAGAAGGGTGCCTCCAATGATCATATAGCTTTTCTAGGGAGAAGTCCCATTATGCGCGGTCCTGTTGTTCCGACGAGGTTCAAGTCCTATGAACCTGCCTCCTACGAGGTTCTATTCTGCGAAGCTTTCCATCTGTTCTTTTTAGCTTCTTGTATCTTTTATAACTTGGCCTTCTTTTTACTGAGCTTCATTTCCTTCTTTCCTGTGATTTGAGTCTCTCTATCTGTTTCTGGATTCCTCTTTTCATTCTTATTCTTATCTTCTCCTAGCGTAGTGACTTCACACTATTGATGTTCTCTCAAAGGGTTCGAATTTAATATCCCTTCTCCTATTAATTTGAGGGTGGGTATTATTCTTTCTTTCATGGATAGGTCCTCCAAACCTTCTTGCGTTATTTCAACCTCAACAGCTAATTCTCTTGCCCTCTATTGCTTCGAATCATCTTCTCGTTCTTCTATTAGTCAGTCTATTTTTCTAGCTATGAAATCCCTTAGTTCTTGATTTTGCTTTTCTGTGGCTTCTTCCTCTGCTTTACTTATGATCTGATCTTTCTCAATCCAAGTCTTTCCTAGTAAAAGTGGGAAAGGGGCGTTGTTCTCTACAAAAATAATGACTTCAAATTCTTCTTCAGTCGATGTTCCATGAATAATAATAGATACATTAGTAACTCTTCCACACAAGGTTATCATCTTTCCCTTAAACAAGACTATCCTTCCCAATGAAGGTACCACGGTAGGCTTTCCCAAAATTTTCTAAGTGTCTTCTATCATAATATTCACTTGTGTTTCTTCATCCAAGACACAGTCTATGACGAAGTCTCCTATTCATGCACTTATGTGTTTTTTTACTTTCAGGATCTCTGGTAAATTAACATCTTTTTGATCATTCATCATTTCTTTCAATTGTACTAATGTAGTCTAAACTTTATCTGATTCTTTCTCTTTATGATTCTCTAACATGCTCTTAGTCTCTTGAATTCTTTCATAGTTTCCTTGTCTCATTCTCATTATTTCAACTTTAGCAATCATCCTTGGACAATCCTCAACCTCATGGCCAACAATTTTACAACAAATACAAATAGGACCTGTACCAGGGCATTCCTTAGAAATAAGTCTCGGTCTTCTGCAGTTATAACATAGTTTCAATCCTCTCTTTCTCTTGTATGTTCCCCATCCTCTCTTGTACTGCGCACTAGGATCACAGTGTTGGACCTGCAATCTGCAAAAATTCTTTCTAGGTTCCTGCATCCACTTATTAGTACAAAAATTATTTCTATGCATAGGAATAACATATGTTTCTTCATTTCTATTAGCTTTACTTAGATCAACGCTTTCTTCTAACTGTTCCCTAGCTTTCGAACTAGGACATAATCTATTAAACATACTTAAATTCATTCTTTCGGAACAAAACTTTTCACTTATCTTACTCTTATCAAAGCACAAAGATTTACCTCTTTTAAGATCTTACCTCTTTTCTTCATATCATATTTCTTTCTTAGCATAGAGCTTCGCAGGTCAAGTAGATTATTGCGCACTTAAGCAGCGGATCTACGCACAAAGCTTCTCTTTACTTTACTTCATCTCCCAACAATCACAATTTCAGGTCCCGGCAATGGAACCATTTGTTGGCACAGGGGCATACCTAGGGTTCAACGCCTCAACATCACACCAACAAAACCCTAACTACCGACCCTTTCGGCAACACCTGCAAAGTAGGCGAAGTCTCACCCGAGGTATAAGTAGGGGGGGTTACAGGACGCAGGTGTCTGTAACCAAGATGGGACATGGATCTTTGATAATAAAACTTCACATAGTACTCTATTAACACTTAGAATATGATAAGTATTAGTTCATTAGATTCATTAACATCACATAACATATGGATTGTCATAGTAACAATAAATATTAATCATTTCTACCACTTAGAACATGGCATTGAGTTAGATCTAATATTCATTCGTCCTTACACATGTAAAGAACTAAGAAACAACAAATCTATCTATCATACATAACATTCAAGGAACTCATAAGATTCATAACATAAACAACAAAGAACAAAGAAAACCAAAGACACAAGATATATGTGGTTCACCCCAGTGTAGGACTACGTCCACCAACTGCTTCGTCTTCTTTATTATTCTTCAATCTCTTACATTCAGTTGCTCCTGTGCACTAAGCCACAGATCCAAGCTTCACACCAAACATGATATATGCGCATTGAGCACCAAATCCTCCTTCCAAAACTAGGTCTAGGCATAGAGCCAACTTCTCTATCAAGCACAAAGCCTTACTCACATACATTTCCACAAAGACGCTCAAGCTACTTGAACTTATCTCCACAAGCTATTGACTACGTTTACCATACATTCTTACTTATTTATACTTTTACAATCCCTTACAATAAGGTCTAATCACATGGGCCGACATCCCATAACCCATTACAAAGACCCTAGAAAACCCCTTGTTGGGTCCAAATAGCCCACAAAATCGGTGAGATCTGCAATCTTAGCTCTGCCTAGGTGCTCCATCTTCGACTAGCCTATCAAAGTCCAAAATTGGTCCAATCCTGACCAAGGTTTCCTCAAAACTTGGTCGAGGGACAACAGGCTCCCAACACTCACCTGTGACTCGTCTCGAGTCACTCAAGTCTGGGCAATGCTGCTTCGAAGGCCTCGAGCTTAACTCGAGCTGCCTTGACTTGCTGCTTCACCTGAGCTTCCTGCTTAGCGAGCTCCTGGATTGTCTGCTCTATAACAATCCCTTTCAAGTGTTGTTGAACTGTTGCAACCACTTGGTCCATTTGTGAGCCTTATCCCTCAATTTCTTCGAACACCTTGCCGGCTTCATCCTGCATAGGTTGTATCTTATGTGAAACTTCCATTACCCTGCCCTGGAGGGTAGTGATATGCTGTTGCACTGTGTGTTTTTCCTAAGATATCTTCATTATTTAAACTATGGTGAGTAGCTTCATCTGCGCCTGCACGGATAAATCCTGCTGCTACGCCTCCTATAACTGTGCTTCCAATTTCCTTAGATCTGGATCTTCTGCGAGGAATTTGTATGTCTGCGTGCTTCTATTGCTCAGTTTTTTTCACTATAAGGTGAGGGATCTGATCCTTACTATTGCATTCTTAGCGGCTTCCTCCCTCTAGTCACGCACCTCTTATGGGGTGCTCGGTACTTCTTGGATCTCCAACTCTGTTATCCTCACTTGAAGATGTTGGATGGTCTCAGTGAGCTTCGCCACTTGAAACTCAACCTACTCTTTTTCCTCCTATGCCAAGCCTGTCATAGAGCGACATGCTTTATTCATTGCTTCTTTGACCATAGTGTGTTTTGCGAGCAACTGCTCCTTTTCCCCTTGTAGCTGGGATTTTTCCTCCTGAATCATCGCCCGAAACTCTTCTTTCTCATTTTCATAGGTGGTTACATAGTACCACGCTACTCGTAATTTCTCTAAGACTTCCTCTTTCTCTTGTTTCAAGGATTATGTAGCTTCCTCCTTCTCTTCTTGGACTTTTTTGAATTCGAGCCTGTGTCACATCTGCAAGTCTTCTCAATTGGGTTGGTTCATCCCCCAATTCCACAACCTGTGAGGCAATAGGTACTGTGCGGACTGAATGAATAACTTATTGTAATTCGTTCAATTCCTTTTCGATCTTGCCATATAGTTCATCCTTCTTCGCTCCATATCTCTATAAGATGTCCTCGGAAGCATCCTCCATGGCTCTGCGAACCAAACTGATGTCGTCTTCCATGAGCGTGGCGTCTAACTGGGGCTTACTAGCGCTTGTCTTATTTCTTGCTGAAGGTTTCTACGGAGAAACCTTCCTCTTTTACGGTCTTACTGTTTTAGCAGGGGGATCTTTCGGGGGTGTAGCTTCGCCTTATCCTTTCTTTTCTCCTTCATCCCCTCCTCCTTGTCCATTTTATTCATCTCCTCCTCCTAGCGAGCCAAATCCACTTTCTTCAGAGGCATTGTCCTCCTCATCAGTCTCTATATTCTGGACTTCTTCCTTCTTTTTATTTTTATTTGTCCCATTGGACTGTCCGACATGCTCAACCTAGGTGACCATGGGGCTTCCTATGGTTTTGGTGTCATAGAGTTTTGCATCAACAGCAGGTACAAAGAAATCCTCCGGCCATTCCTTGGTGATCTGATCTAGGTCTTCATCTATTAGCTTATAGTACGATTGTAACTCTTCCTTGCTCTCATCTCTACGTGTAGTGATATATATGAAATGCGGATCTGCGCGAAACTTTTCTATTGGTCTATGTATAGGGTGAGCGGTGTAATGTGTGGAAATGATTCAATGGAAACCTTCAGTTGTTGATAATATGCATGGAATAAAACGTTGGACTGCTAGTACTTCGACATATCATTGGTGTACCACAAGGTAGAAAACCTAGAGGCCAACGACTCTGATGGTTTTATCTCCAAAAATGTGGCTCCTTCAAGAATTTTTCAAGTGACAAATGCGATCAAAATGATCATCCAGCTAAAGTGGAATTTGTATCCAAGATCCTGAGCTTTGTGGTAGTCTTTCTCGAGTTCATTGACGAGGTAACTCGCCCAATTCATCTGCATTACCTCCACACATTTTCCTGTGAGGTCCACCATAAACCCGGTGACCTGTG
The DNA here is from genome assembly GCA_900067695.1 of Picea abies. Taxonomy (NCBI): domain Eukaryota; kingdom Viridiplantae; phylum Streptophyta; class Pinopsida; order Pinales; family Pinaceae; genus Picea; species Picea abies. The sequence goes on from CBVK0100154579.1 coordinate 15,190, forward strand.
TGGGCCAGTTCTTCCTTATGATCTTGCCAGCTATGAGTTGGAAAGCGAGGCACACTGCGCCATCCTGGATAGAGGCTATTGATCCAAATTATTTTTGGCATGAAATGAGAATGAAGATATAATAAATAAATGCATAGATATATCATGGATATCTAATAATATAAAAGAAATGTATCAGAGATGAAACCATAAACACAGAGATACAGTAATACATGATTTCTATTAATGAAAGAAATGTACAGAGACCGTAAAAATACAGAGTGAAAGACTCATTAGAATGGTGGAAACTTATCTCTGAGAAGATATGTGATGGCTACTCGCATTCATAAGAAGATGATTGTTACAATGAGGCTCCAAAGGCCTTTTTAGCAAAAATAAAATCCAAAACCCTAACCCCGGAAGATGAAAATCCAACAGTTTTGTGGACCTTGTTTTGGGTAGTTTGGTGTATCAACTTCTTGGGGGCGTAACTTTGGCATACGATATCCATTTGGGGTGCATGATAGATCGTTAGAAATATTTGTCCAAGGACTACAAATGTTGGCATAAAATATCATGATAATTGTTTTCGACCGCTATATGACTAAAAAACGTCGTTTAGGGCCTCAAAACGACTCTAAAATTTCAGGACCCGAAAAACAGCTAAAACTAGTAAATTACCAAAATTGTTAGAAAACTTTTTTGAGCTAGTTGGAAAAGGTGGGTGGCCACTGATATCCACCTGGATCAATCCTCCCTCCTTAGGAAGCAATGGTACAGACATCCAGTGGGGAAACATCACATAATACCTCATCCTTGAAGGGTTGGATGCCGTATGAAAATCGACATTGTTGGATGACATGAAGATATCGTCCTTGGTGAAGCCACCCAATGTTGTATGGTTGCGAGTGTGGTGTTGTCGACAATCCCAACTATTTGAAAACCTCTGTTGAGATGAGGTTCTCCTGGCTTCCGCTATCAACAATAAAATGCATCGGGGTCCCCTTCCCCCACATCTGTGAATGAAAAAGGTGCTCCCCATCTTCAATATCTATTGGTTCTTCTGGTTGTATTTGGGGTTTCTACAAAATCATTTGTGAAATAAAGTGATGCTTTTAAATCCCATGATAGTTGATGAGGCATGTGTCCAAGCACAATATATGGAAAATATAGGCCACAAGAAAGGATAACCAAGTTGTTCTAAATAGAAATATCACCAAGATGCTTCGAGGGGGGAAAGAAGAAGTGGAAATGGAAAGAAAAGAAGATGACAACCATTTCACATCAGTGCAAGGATCCAAGTAACCACTATAACCATTGCAATATTGATGGTCATATTGAAGAGACGTGTTGGAAACTACATCCAAAGATGATCCCTAAGAAGTTTAAGAAGGATTTCAAGAAGAAGAACCTTATAGCCATGGATTCAAGCAATTATGTAGAGAGCGACTTAGAAGTGGATGAAACTATTTCTTTCACTTCAGTGCAGAAGAAGGTGAATTTGAGTAGACTTCATCACAAGGAAGAGAATTAGATCACAAAACTCTTCCATATCAAGATATAGGTCAAGATTACCAAGGTAGACACTATATTCAAGTTTGATTCAAAGGAAAATATCATAGTAGTTGATTTGGTCAACAATCTTGGGTTGGAGGTCCACGATCATCCTAACTCATAACAAGGGTGGAAATATTAAAGTCACAAAACAGTGTAAGATCAAATTTGTTTTAAGTGCAGATTTTCTTCAAGAAGTGGAGTTAGATATAGTACCCTATGACGTGTGTGGAGTAGTGTTTGGAATCCCCTACATGTATATGAGGGATACAATCTTCATGAGTAGATAAAAGTAGTATCTCCTGATCAAGTATGGGAATTTTTTCATTATCGATGCACATAAATGTAAATCAAATATCTCATTGGTAAGTGTCAACCAAGCCAAAAAGTTGATTAGTTCCAATAAGAAATATGTGATACTTTTCTTAAGAGAGAATCAACTAGGTGATGAATTAGTAAGGGTAAAGGCATCCTTTGAGGGATGTACTAAGGAGAAAAAATAGTAGTTGGAGGATTTGTTACAGGCATAAACAGGAGTATTCTAGGACCCTAAAGGGATAACACCTAAGAAGGAAGTGGAGCGTGATATATATTTTCTTCCTGACTCCCCATTACCAAATATTGGGTTGCATTGACAATTTTTTCTAAAAGCAAATGAACTGAAGAAAAATTTCCAACAGCTAATGGAGTAGGGAGTAATTCAACCAAGCACCTCACCTTGTGGATCACCTATCTTCATCGTACCCAAGAATAATGGGACTTGGAGGATTTGTAATGAATTTAAAGATTTGAACAACATTACACTCAAGAATTGGTACCCTTTACCTAGGATCGATAATTTGTTAGACCAGTTGCAGTACGCCAAGTACTTCACCAAGTTGGATCTCAAATCGGAATACCACTAGGTACGTTTCAAAGAACAAGACACATGGAATATTTCCTTCAAGATAAGGCAAGGCTTGTATGAATGGATGGTCATGTCATTTGGTTTATCTAATGCATCGAATACATCTAAGACTGATGAATAATGTAATCCACCCATATTTAAGTTCAGTTGCTATAGTGTATTTGGATGATATATTGGTTTATTTCTCTACTTGGGAGGATCACATGTTGCATAACATGTAGGTGTTAGAGACTCTAAAAAATAACCAAATGATAACTAACCTCAAGAAATGTGAGTTTTCTCATTAGTCATTGGTGTATTTGGGGTATGTGATCAGTCAAGCAGAGCCCAATATAGATCCTTCAAATATGGAGGCCATCATAAATTGGTCAGTTCCCACTAATGTCACTAAAGTTGGGAACTTTTTTTGGGTAGCACAATACCTATGAAAGTTCATAGCATCATCTTGAGTGGTAGTTTCACTACTCCACACCATAATAGCAAGCGGTAAGAGTTTCTAATGGGGAAAGAATCAACAAAAATATTTCGACGAGCTAAAACAAAAGATCAATAGAAAACAATTTCTTGCATTACCTAACTTACAAAATCTCTTTGAAGTGGAAACTGATGCAAGTGGATATTCTGTGGGAGTAGTTTTCATGCAAAGAGGTAATTCGATATGCTATCATTCCAAGATGTTTCGTGTTGGAGTCCCAAACTACCCTACACATGACAAGGAACTCAATGCCCTCGTTCAAGTTGTCAAGAAGTGGAAGCACTATATGATGGGAAAGGAAACCATTATACACATTGATCACGAGACACTATATTATTTTCAAGCATGGAGTAAGCTACAACAAACTAGACATTAAAAGTAGATGGTTTTTTTTTGCAACAACTTAATCTAGTCATCAAGTATAAGAAGGGAAGCATTAATAAATTGGAAGACATGCTTTCAAGGCCACCCACATCCAATATGTAGTTTTGGGAATTCTTATGAACATGGATATTTTTACCCATGATGCATACAAATAGACATACAATGAAGATGAAGACTTCAAAGAGGTATTTCGATAATGTCATGGTTAAATTCATGTAGAAGAAGGTGATGTCAAGGATAACTAGCATCTTTAGAATGGGTTATTCTACAAGATAGAAAACATTTGTGTTCTTAAAGGTGAAATATTGCATCTTATCAGGGAGGCTCACACCTCCAAGTTTGCAAGACATTTTGGTGTTGGGAAGATAGTTGCTAACTTTCAAAGGTATGTTTATTGGCCAAGAATGCAAGAAGATGTAGCTCGATATATTATAGGATGCATACTTTGTTGTACCTAAAGTCCCAATAATAGAAATAAATTTCTATACCATCCCTTACATGTACCCACTCAACCTATTAGAAATAATAGGTGTGCTCGTTTCACCGTAGACAATATAGCAATATTGTCACCCAACCATAGACACAAAGGAAACACCCGAGCACCTTAACCTTGACAAACAAAATAATTATGGAAGCAAACTCTATAACTAATAGCCAACCAAGGTAGTGTACCTCTCTCCAAAGCTAGTGTACCAAGTACAAATTCCAAACCATAAATAGGAAGAAATTCCAACCATAACCAAATACCAATTCTCCATTGCAGTAGCTGCATCTCTCCTCTAGTCATGTGCACCACTTGTCCTTATGCAGTTTTGAGTGTGATTGTGACAAATGAGCTCTAGCGCCCTCTTATTTATATTCCTCCAAGTGACCTAACTAGGATAAATTCTACTTCTGGAGGATAATAATTTAATATAAATTATTATCTTGAGCTGACTTGTCTTCTAAGGTTATTTCCTAACCTTCTAGGGTTTCTCTTGCTTCCCAGAATATTCTAGAGTCGTCAAAGGTTACATGTAGAGATTAATACCTCTTGTGGCTATCATAATATAAACACTCCCTCCTATCTAGGGAGGCAATAAAGGAAATGATATTGAGCACAAACAGACCATTCAATCGGTAGCATCATTATAGCCACACAGGCTATCTCATGATCCAATCACGAGCACCATCATCGCTATCCAACTAGATAGTCTCTATGGAAATCAAAACAATGCCATCCAATAGAGCACAAGTGTGTCTATTCATAGTAGTATACAACTATTATCCAGTGGTACACAACCACTCCTAGTAGCAAACAGATACTAACCAGTGACACATAGTCACTACCAGTGGATAACATACACCACAGTTGCATACAACTATTGTCCAGAGACATACAGTCTCCACAACAATCATATCATCTGATATCAACAATGTCATGATATGAGTTGAATCATCTGGGCCACTCTTCCACTCACATATATGATATCTAAAAGAGAATCTTCCCTCAGAAAGTTAAACAATAACCATGGGATGTTTAGACTATTCTTCTCAAGCATAGAATAATAATTGTCCCTAATTTATGAACCTGGACCATTCAACCTAACTGGGCCATTATTCTGACATGATTCATAATGAAACCTAGAGAGAATGAGTCTACCCTAGGGAATGAATGTCCCTAATTTCTAAACCTGGACCATTAAACCTAACTGGGTCATTCTTTCGACACGATTCACAATGCAACATGGAGAGAATGATTCTTCCCTAGGGAATGATTGCTCGAACCATTTCCTACGGAAATGATTTTCTTGCACCAACCTCCTACATTGGACCATTATTCGAAACTAATCACAATTGTGAACTTCAAAAGAATGATTTCCTAGAGAGGCGGACCATTCTTCTTGACCACTTCTCAGAGTGACTTTCAAGGATAATGATTGTACTAGGCCATTCCCCCACACTGGCCACAAGGGGAATCGCTATCTATGGTACATCAACAATCTATCGAACCATGAATTTCCGTTCTGGACCATTTTATGAATTGGAAAATGGTTTTCCATAAAAAAATATTGGACCATTTTCTAGACTGGAAAGTGACTACCCAACCTAGGCCATTTTCCAAACTAGAAAATGACTGTCGATATATCAATAGCATATCAGTGCTCCCTCCCAAACTGGGGAGTAATAACATCCCTTTCCAATCAGGAAGTCATCTCTACAAGTCCCAACTTGTCCCTTAAGTACACAAACTTTTCATCTTGGACAAAGGCTTTACCAAAATATTTGTTATCTTCTTATCAGTGTAGATATACTAGAGAACTACTTCTCCCTTTTGGACTTTATCACACATAAAATAATTCTTGATCTCAATGTGCTTCGACCTATCATGGAACATTGGGTTCTATGATATCTTTACACATCTCTGGTTATCACAATATATCACAGTCGAATCCAACACCTAATCAAATAGTCCATAAACTTTCTTACGAAGCCGCACTACTTCCGTACAAGCATCGCAAGCTGCAATATATTCTTCTTGTGCAATGTTGACTGCAACAAACTTCTATTTACCGCTAGCCCATGATATCGTGGCAAAGCTCAAACTGAAACATATCCAATAATTAATTATTTTATTTTCACTCCCTGCTCAATCTGAATCGATAAATCCATGAAGTTGTATATCATAACTCAAACTTCCCATGAACATATTTCAAGGCATGCTTTACAATTACTCAATTCTCATGGCTAAGTTCCACCTAGAATTGGCTCAACATGTTTACAACAAAGAAAATGTATGTCATATTATTCATTGAATACATCAAGGATCCAATCAATTACCAGTACAAGGATGGGTCTACTAGATCAGAGTCTCTCAACTTCTTCAGATTTGTCATCATGGGAGTTTTCCACAGATTTGCAGTCCATAATCCTGGACTTTTGAAGAACCATTTTGATACACTTCCTCTGTCATAGGAATTTTTCACCACGCTTCTTTTGTACATGAGAGGCTCTACACCAGTTTTCTTAAATCCATACAAGGTCTTTTTTTATCTACATACATGGGTTTCTTTCTAGTATACCTCAAAACCTTGAGGTTGTTCTACATATGCTTCTTCTTCAATTACTTTGTGGAGAAGAATAGTATTTACATCCATCTGATGTAAACTCCAACCCATGGATACTGCAAGAGATATAATGGCTTAGCTAGAGGAATATTTGGTTACTGGAACAAGATATCATCATATTATTCACCCTCCTTCTAGGAGAACCCTATAGTTTTGAATCTCCCCTTGTATCTATCAATGCTTCCATTCATAAGTCTTTTTCACAATTTCTCACATACATTGTTCTTCATCACAACTTCCTTCTATTCCTTCTATTTGACTACTTCTAGTGGGTTCAAAACATGTTGGTAGTCTTATGATTCTCGGTATAATAACTAGTTCAATTGGTTGTTTTTATTTTTCTTTCTTTCTTGGAATATTCATGTTCTTCCTCATGTTTCTCTTCAATATTGGAGTCCATGGAATATTATATAGATTCTATGCCCTTCATTTTTTAAGTTTCCAACTTCTTTTCATCATAGGAACATGAATGTAGATGGACAACCAAGGATATTCAGGGATTATTTTCGAAGAAGACTTCTTCTAGAGTCAAACTGAACACATGTTGCTTATCATGGTTGTTGCTTCTAATGAAGAACATGGATAGATACTTCATAGTCTTCACTAGTTTTTTAATGGATCACATCATTGATAATTAACTCCCTCCTAATCCCAACTTCATGCTTGAATGAGAAGTATGCATGCTCTTCTTTTGGTATCCTGCAATCAAATCCCTCCACTTGAGAGAGTCCATGCTTCTATCTGTATCCTTCTTGCTTTATGTAAAGTGTCACAAGTCTATTATAGTTTCCTCTTGATTACTAAATTCTTTCCGGTATGAGTCCTTCCATGTCTCTTCAATTTTGGTTCTTATTGCGTCCCATATGGAAGTTGTTACTTACATACAATTTTAATAGATTCCATAGGGATTGTCACCAAAGGTAGTAAATGTACTTCATCCTTTTCAAATACATTACTAGTAGTCATTATAATGGAAATCCATATCTTGTTCTTCTCCCATAGGTATTGTTTCATTGACACTAACCATATTATCTTCTAAGAAATAGATACACATGATATGTATGTAAACATGGTATGTGCAAGGACTATGTTACAGAAGAATATTGTTACCATGACTAGTAGAAGAAGTATGCTTCATCCCGCTTGACTTTCTTTGAGGATTCCTTTTCTTTGGAAAATGTTGCTTCATCTGTTTCCTTCCTTTTGTTTAAATCAGGACATTGGTTCCTATAGTGACCATATTTTCGATAGTTGAAGCATTGTATTTTTGACATATCCTTTTCTTGATTTGGTTTCTTCCTTGAGCCAAAATTCTTCTTATTCTTGAATTTCTTGAACTTTTTGTGTAGGATTGATCATCATATTTATTTTGGGATTTCTCTTTTGTGATAATACCTAATTCTTCTTGTGCACAACAAGTCCAAAGTTCTTCAAATGTGGGATACTCTGTTCTTGTGTTCATACTTGCGGAAAATGCATCCCATGTCTTGGGAAGGCCATTAAGTACTATATTTACTAGTTCCTTTTCTGAAATGATTTCCTCAATAGCTTGTAGTTGATATCTTAACTAAGATATTCTTACAAAGTATGATGTTATGCCATCATCATCATTCATTTTCATGCCATGGATCTCATTCTTCAGACTCATCACTTGTCCAATATTTTCGACTGAGAATAGGTTAGTTAGGGCATCGTACATCTTCTTAGATGAGTCAAGATGAGAAACATAGGGTATCAAATGGTCCTTTACAAAGTCCACTATGATGCGCATACCATTGATGTCATTGTCTTTGAACTTCTCCATAACTGCAATGTTTTGAGGTTCCTTCTCTTTTCCTACATCAAATTGTGGTTCCATGATCTTGCCTTTCACAATATCCAACATTTTATTCTTAGCAAGGATGAGGTCAATCCTTGTATTCCATGCTCTGAAGTTAGAAGTCGCTTTTAACTTGTTTTTTGACTTCATAGAGTAAGTCATGACTTCTTTGACTTGGTCAACTTTTTACTTTGACTTGGTCAACCTTTGAATTTGACCAAAAACTCAAACTTGACACCTTGGCTTGTTGAGAGTACCAAAAAGTCCACTAGGCTAAGGAACACTAGGTTATCCAAGGATTAGGTGAAGAGATTCACTTAAGGTGCCTCAACATGAGTGTTAGGGTTTCGTTGTTGCAACAAAAATTTGACTGCAAATGCAAGTGCAACTGAGCAAATCCTCCCAATATACCGTCTAGTGGTTAGACTGTCTGAAGATAGTGTGGGCTTATAACTTGTTAGAAATAATAGGTGTGCTTGTTTCACCATAGACAATATAGAAATATTGTCATCCAACCATACGCACAAAGGCCACCCCCGAGCACCTTAACCTTGAGAAACAAAATAATTCTGGAGGAAAACCCTAGAACCAATAGCCAACCAAGGTAGCGTACCTCTCTCCAAATATAGTGTACCAAGTAGAAAGTCCAAACCATAACTAGGTAGAAATTCCAACCATAACCAAAGACCAAGTCACCACTGCAGCAGCTGCAACTCTCCTCCAGTCATGTGCACCACTTTTCCTTATGTAGTTGTGAGTGTGAGTGTGACAAATGAGCTCTAGAGCCCTTTTATTTATATTCCGCCAAGTGACCTAACTGGGCCAACTTCTACTTTTGGAGGATAATAATTTAATATAAATTATTATTTTGAGTTGAATTGTATTCTAAGGTTATTTCCTAACATTCTAGGGTTTCTCTTGCTTCCCAGAATATTCAAGACTCATCAAAGGTTACACATAGAGTTTAATACCTCCTACAATTACCGTAATATCAACAAGACCTTGGGAAAACATTTCCATGGATTTCGTGGGTAGTTTTCTGGAAACCAGGAGAGGACATGACTATCTCTTTATGGAAGATGACATATTTAGTAACATGTGCATTCTTAATCCTTGCAAAAATAAAATTAAAGGATAAGAAGAAACAAACATGTTCTCTAAATAGGTTTCAGTGCATTTTGGGATGCCAAGGAGCATCATCTTAGACAAGGATACCAAATTTCATAGTTCCTTTTGGACTACACTTTGGTAGAATATGTACATGAACTTGAAGAGATCTACAACATTCCATCCACAAATAGATGGGTAGACAGAAGTAGTCAATAGGATGTTGGTATAACTTTTGAGGGGTTATAGTTAGAAGCATCCAAATACCTGGGATGAAAATATGATCTACATTTAACACTCTTATAACAAAGTAGTCCATACTTATATTGGTAAGTCTCCTTTTGAAAATTGATTTGGTTATTTTCCACCTTTTCCCTTGGATGTTGTTTATGGACATCATGGAGGAGTGAGGGAATACATCACTGGAGAAGCATTAAAATTAGAAAATTTTATTGAAAAGACTATATAGATCCATTTGAAAGTACAAGAAACATTGAAGAATTCGCATGAAAATTATTTGGCTAGACATGATTAACATAGAACCAAGAAGTCATTCAAAGTGGGAGACAGAGTTTGGTTACACTTGAATAAGGAATGACTGCAAGGTCTTGGTAATAATGTCAATGCTTTGTAGTATGGCCCTTTTGAGGTATTGGAGAAAGTGGGAGATAACACCTACAAGATCAATCTACCCCCATACATGTGTAATTTCCTTAGTAGTGACTATAGAGAATTTGAAACTCTATAATCCTTCCATGTCAAATTAGGAGGTGGAGTAGTGTTGGGTATGTGTTATATTCTTTGCATGTGTGTGTGTGGGCGCGTCAGATATGACAACTACGTCTGATGATCCCTCTTATTAGTTCCCTATATGTGTCGTGTGCATCGGGCACTTTCCTAAGGGGGGCAGGTATGCCCCCCCTGGTTACGCATAGCATTCGGCGCAGCGCCCCGAAATTTTGTTTTGGGCGGTTTTTGCTATTTTTAGCGGTTTACTAAAAATAATCCCGGTTTTAGGGATTAGGGTTTTGGTATCTACAGAATACCTAAAAACATTGTATATATTGTATAGTGAATGGTGAAATTTGATATAATGGATATAAGAAAGGTTTTCCCAGTTGAAGGTTTCCGGTATAAAATCTCTGTGTACTTTGTGTATGAGCCATTGATTAAATTATGTTTTGCTTAAGAATCTATATGCTGCTTTACTTCACAGGTTTAAAACTTACATGTGGTATCAGAGCTCATTTTTGGCTTCAGAGGGACGCCTTTGTTGTTAAGGGTTTGGCTCGGTCTTGATAGATCAACTTTATCTTGGGTCTGTGATAAACCTGGGTTTAGTGGGAGATTTTGTAGTGGAGATTCAAGTATAGAAAGAGGAATGGCGAGCTCATCTAGAATCGAGATAGAGAAGTTCAACGGTAGATAGAGAAGTTCAACGGTAAAAACTTTGAGCTATGGAAGCTCAAGATGGAGGACCTTCTTGTAGACAAAGAACAATGGATCGTTGTGGGTCCTGGTACATAGCCTATTGGTACATCGTCTACTAGCACACAGGCTATTGGTACACAACCTACTAGTACACAAACTACTAGTACACCAACTACTGGTATGTCGAAGGAAGATTGGGAGAATTTGGACAGAAGAGCAAGGAGTACTATTTGACTCTGCCTGGAAAATTCGGTTTTGTTGAATGTCTCGGGAGAATCTACAGCCAAGGAACTATGGGATAAGTTGGGGAATTTATATCAATCAAAGTCCCTAGTAAACAAGTTATTTCTTCGAAAGACGTTGTATCATCTTAGGATGGAAGATGGAGATTCTATGACAGAACATATAAATTCCTTTAATACTCTGGTAAGTCAACTTGGCTCTATTAATATTACGATTGAAGAAGAAGATAAGTGTATTACTTTGTTATGTTCTTTGCCAGACTCTTGGGATAATATGGTTGTAGAAATTGGTAGTACCACTCAATCTACATTGAAGTATGAGGATGTAGTTTCATCCTTGTTATCTGAAGAGATGAGGCGGAAAAGCATGGATAGTCATAGCACAGATGATTTATTTGTAAGAGGTCGTACCCAAGATAGGAACCCTGGTAAGCCTTCGAGGTGGAGATATGAATCTACAGGTAGATCTAAGTCTCCAAAAAAATCTTTGAGGAAATGTTGGAAGTGTGGTAAAATAGGGCATTACAAGAAAGATTGCAAGTCTAAGAAGGTTGAAAAACCAAAGGGATGTGATAGTACCTCTTCCACAAAGGGGAAAACCTCCACTAAAGAAGGAGGTGATGTTTACCTAGCATCTACAAGTACACATGCAGACCATGATGTATGGTTTATCAAACCAGGTCCGTCATACCATATGACTCCTCACAGGGAGTGGTTCTCTGAATATGAAAAATATGATGGTGGTGATGTATTCCTAGGAGATGAATCGACAGCAAAAATCTTGGGACATGGAAGGGTTAAGTTGTTGCTAAAATATGGAAGGATTAGAACACTTCTTGGGGTTCTACACATTCCAAAACTATCCAGGAGCCTAATATTTGTAAGCAAGATGGATGATGCAGGAGTGGATACTGTATTTGGAAAGAACACTTGCAAGATGGTATGAGGGGCAATGGTGTTTATGAGGGGAGTTCGGTGTGGAACTATGTACAAGTTGTTGGGAAGCACTTATACTAATGGGTGTAACAATTATGTTTTCCTTGAGAAAACAAATAAAGAAGCAAACAAATAAAGAAGACAAGACCAATATTGTCCCTAAAAAGAAGACCATGTTGTGGCATCAAAGATTGGGGCATATTGGGGAAAAGGGCCTTCGAACACTACACGGTAAAGGCATGGTTGAAGGTATGTCTAATTTCACTCTGGATTTTGATTTCTGTGAACATTGAATATATGGTAAATAGAATCGAGTAATATTCCCATCTGGTGCTACAAGAGCAAAGGGGATCTTAGAGTTGATACACAGTGATGTGTTTGGACATGTTCCTACTCCATCCCTAGGTAAATATGTGTATTATGT